>OX439483.1:132247469-132554616 GCA_949320155.1 Melangyna quadrimaculata | reverse complement strand
TTTATGCTGTGATTTTTATAAGAGTCGGTAAACATCGATCAAAATTTGTGTAGACGAAGTAACTGGTGTAGAAATAGCATCAACAACACCAGACATCACAGCCAATACTGCAACTCCAGCAACACAAGTTAGGACAACAACAGTCAAAATTGCTGAAGGAACACCAAGGTTACAACAAATGCCACCGATTGTGTGCTTCAAGCTCAACGTAGCGGAACTCGATAGGTCCTTCGAGGTCAGGACATAAGCTACAAGGCGCACAACTACAAAAACAACAAAACAATCATCCTGACAAAAACGAAGGAAATCCACAAGAAGATAGCAGAGTACTTGCGAATGAGGAAAACCGAATTCAACACGTACACACCAAGAGAGGACAAGAAGGCTCTTCTATTACTTAAAGGAGTTCATCATAGTTTTGACGTCAAGCAAATTATGGAGGAACTGCAGTTTGAAGGGATCCCAGCAATCACTGTCAGCCCCCAGAACCCGAGGGCAAATAGAAGTTTCAACAACTTTGTGGTCGAAGTGGAGAAGAACAGTAACATAGCTGCTATCTTCAGTAAAACCCTTCTCCTAAATCAAAAGGTCTTTTGGGAGAAATTCAGATCCACCGGCATCACAGAATGCAAGAACTGCCAATCATTTGGACTTGTAGCCAGCAACTGTGGTATGAGCTACAGATGCGTTAAATACAAGGATCAGCAGCTTCCAGGACAGTGCCAGAGGAAAAAAGATGACAACAAAGACAAAAAATGTTTACTGTGTAAACTGCCAGAAAACGGGACACCCAGCTAGCTGGAAAGGATGTCCAACTCTCAAAAGAAAGCTAGAAGAGAAGAAGAAATCCACTGAAAGGAAGACGGAGCAAGTGAAAGCTGACAAGAAGACCACAGTAGAAGCTATTCGTAAAGGATTCTCTTACGCCGTTGTAGCTGCTCTTAATTCTGCAAAGAAGCCAACTCCTAAGGTGATGAAACCTGCCAAAGAAGGAACACCCAGGAACCCGCAATCAGCTAACACAAAACCACAAAAACAACATAAGATCCAGAGCAACAGTGACGTTTTCGCGGACGCCGAAAGACTATTTGGTGCTGACCTTGTTACACTAGTTCAAAAGGCCAAACAAATAGTCCCCAGCAACTACGTAAGCCTTGATGATAAGGCTAAAACATTAATAATTGGACGTCTTATATGCCAATTATGCTTTTAAAAATCGCAACTAGAAACCCACAATGTTAACTCTATTGACTCACTAACAAGACGGGTTTCTTTGAACTTGTTTTTAAAGTCTGTAACCGATATGAACCGGATGGATACAACATCTACAGAGAAAACAGGACCAAAGAAGGAGGAGGCACCGCTATACTTATACGGAACCTCATCCCGGGTGACCAAATCAAAATCCATGGACTCAAGGCTACAGAAGCAACCTGCGTGATCTCTCGAACATATGACACTGAAACTCTACTACTTATATCCATCTACATTACAGGAAACTCATCAAAGACGAACATACAACACGACCTTAAAACGTTGATGGACCTTGTCAACCGTCATACGCAATGCGTCATAGGAGGCGACTTTAACGCAAGGCATCCGAGATGGTTGGACAGCAACACTACGCTTCAGGGGGAAGCTATCGTAGACTGGCTTGACACTAACCCACATCATCACTTAATGGACATAATTTCCCAACCCAGACCCACATTCCCACATACGCCATCAACACTGGACTTCTTCCTGGTCACATCAAACTTCATCAGCATACTCCCACAGCTCGCGAACTATCATTGTGTGGCTCATACTTCCGATTCAGATCACCTTGCTGTGGAGCTGAGTGTTCGCTTCACACGGAAGATATTGGCTGTCCAACTTGATCCCGAATACCATATCAGCTTTTATAGGATCAACTGGAATCAGTTTCGTTCTGGCACCGAAGCTGAACTATCAGAGATAACTAGAAATGCTAACCTCAACAACACGGAAATTGACGGAGCTATTCACCAGTTTGCAAGGGCAGTCAGCAATGCAGTGGACAACAAGAAGACTCTACGGAAGAGTAAGGACAGATTTGCTAATCTACCTGCTCACATCCTTGCCATCAACCAGCATAGGCAAAGGCTAAGGAAGAAGCTTAAACGCATACTGCATCGGACCTTCAACACTGAAAATGAAGAGTATAAGAGAACCCACTCTCAACTGAAGTGCACCCAGGTCATGTTTGATCAGGCGGTTAAACACTTCCAGAACTCCCAACTACAGAAGAGACTGGAGGAAATCAAACCTGGACCAGATTGCTTTAAATAAATAAACAAGATTGTTGGAAAAAGAAAAACCATACCGGAAACCATCAACTATGGACAAAGTAGTAAGGCATCCACTCCAGCAGAGAAGGCAGAAGCATTCGCCAATCACTTCGAGGGAAATTTCATAGATCGTCCGCCAGTTCACCTCCCAGAGCTCTTGATGGAAGTCGAGGCAAGAGTGCAACAAAACCACCTCACAACAACAATTACCACTTTCAACGAGGAGAATCCTGTCCACAATCCGAACATTGATGACGTGTTCACCAATCTTAAGGAAGTGGGAGATATCATAAATACAGCCGGTCAGTCAACCGGACCTGGCGGCATATCCAACTATGTCAAGAAGTTGCCCAATATTGCTGTTTTCCTGTTGACGGTCATCTTTAATAACTGCCTTAACAACGGATACTTTCCAGCAGTTTGGAAAACTGCAAAGATTGTTCCAGTGCCATAGAAGACCAACAGACAAAACGTGGAAGGATACATGCCAATATCGCTACTTTCCTGCATAAGCAAAGTCCTGGAATCCCTACTACTAAGAAGAGTTAAATATTTCTGTGGGGAAAGAGAAATATTATACCAAACTTCCAGTATGTATTTTGGGCGATGCACTCCACAATATATCCTCTACTGGAACTACACAGTGACGTCACTGTGGGATTAAACAAGAAGGAAACGACAGTGGCATGTCTTGTTGACATTGAGAAGGCAATCCATAGCGTCTGGATAAAAGGGATAATTTTCAAGCTGATAGAATTCGGCTTCCCAGGACATTTAGTAAGAATAATTAAAAATTTTCTAACTAATAGACTCTTTTTTGTACAGGTTTTAAACGAAAAATCAGGAATGAAGACCATCAGGGCAGGTGTACATCAAGGATCTAAGCTAGGCCCATTTCTCTTCAGCATCTACACGGCAGACCAACCGGATAGCATGTCAAGAACAAAGACAAAACTGTATGCCGATGACTCCATCACATACACGATGTCCCTATCCCCAGCTAGTAAAGTACAAACCCACTTCAACAACCTTTGGAACTACTATATGAAATGGGGTTTGAAGATCAACACTAGTAAAATGGAACTCATCTGCTTAAGGTCACCTAAAACACAGACAAGAGCACGAAGAAGAATTGCCGCTAGAAGCCGAAATATCAACATCAGTTTGCCAGATGGAACCATCATCCATACAAAAGAAACCACCAAATACCTTGGAGTGCACTTCACCAACAAGATGAAATTCAACAAGCATGCGATGGCGATTCTAAAGCCTGCAAACTTTTCGTTTCATCTTCTTCATCCTCTACTGAGAAAACAGAATGGACTAAGCAAGAAGACGAAGCTTCTCATGTACAAGCAGCCGATCAGTCCGGGCCTAACCTACGCCTGCCCCATCTGGTTAACCATGTCTCCTTCACCAATGAAGAAGATAAAACTATTCGAGAGAAAGATCTTGAGAATTTGCACAGGACTATATTGGAACCCCCTTACAAAGAAGTACTGGCCAAACAAAATACTCTACGAGGCAGCAGGCGTGATCCCCATTGACCACCATATGATGGAACTCACCAGCAAAATCATAAAGAACTTAGAAGCACATCCAAACCCTGAAGTACAACAGATGCTACAGGAGGAAATTCAGCCCAGCCAGCGATACCTGAACCCCAGAGCTATCATTGATGACAGATTCCAGTACGTGTTTCACAATGAAGGAAGACCATAAACGAGCCGATAGTGGACATGACAGGGGATGACACCATAACCTTTTCTTTAACATTTTTAATTATTTTAAGAGACTGTTATACCTTGGGCGAAACACAATAATTTCTGCAGTTGAGGTCACTTGTACTTTTTAATTGCATTTTTGTTTTATTTAAAAAAAAACTTTTGTAGCGCTCTTATTGAAAAACCCGACATATATATACAGGGTGATTGGTATAAGGTGAGCCAAAAAGCTGTAACGAGTAGGTTGGGTTAAGACAAAAAAAAAATCGTATAGGTGAGGTGGTCTTTTTCCCTCCGTTGAGGCGGGAGGGGCAATTTTGAACGAAATTAGTTTGAAATGTTTTTTAATATTTTTTTTTTTTTAATTTCGAGTTTGAAAATTAATTTTTTAAAAACTATTCACAAACGCAACTTAATTTAAAATGAAAATTAAAGATGAGATTTCTGGCTTTCCAAAAAGGTATGGCAGGGCATTGCAAATTTTACTGTTGTCTTTAAATATTTATTTTTTCTGTCTTAAGTCAATTTAGAAAATTGCCCCTCCCACCTAAACGGAGGGAAATAGACCCCCCTCCATCCCATACGTTTTTTTTTTGTCTTGACCTAACCTACTCGTTACAGCTTTTTGGTGCACCTTATACCAATCACCATGTATAAATAAAAAAACTAAATTATCTTAACTTTATTCATATAAAATTTTTTGTGTGACGTATACATTGAGTGTTAGAGCGTCAAGAAGTATGTTTTTCAGTTTACAAGCAAAATTTGTATAAAAAAAAGTGAGATAATTTCGTTTTCTATAATTACATATTTATATTAAACAATAATTTTGCGATGAATTTTTCGTCATATTAGTTAAAACACATTTTTTCAAAATGGCGGCTAAAGCACAAAGCAAACACCTACGCCGATTTGTTTGAATAGCTACTCTTAAATAACCCATTTACAAATTTCAATCATAAGATTCGAGCGGTATTTGTTAGCAAAAAAAACCTGCCGATAGGCCTTTTTGTTATTTTTTCGTTTTGTTAAGTTGATAGGCAAAAATAAATGGCTTAAGAACTTGAATAAAAAATAAATAAAAAACATCACCTCTAGAGCTTGGAAAACTAAATTTGTCTGTGTACTTTGTTTTTACATAGCATTCATTGATCCGAAGTTATAAGGGCTTAAATTTTTTTGTTTCTTTTTTATGTTTCATTATTAAAAACGCTAAATAAAATAAAAAAGGGGAATTTACCCCCCTCTCCTGCCTAAAGCTTGCGGCCCTGGGCTGGGGACTTTGAGTATGTTGTACCTAAGGGTCAGCTCTACCATTCACACAGTACCGTGGGTGGCTTGCTTCGCAGGTTCAAAGAATGTATTCATTCTTTAACCTCAAGCTCAAAAAAACACTACTATCACATACTATCATAATAATAATAAAAATTATACAAAAAAAAAAACATCAACAAAATTGTCGTCACAACTTTCAATTTTCTCAACTAGGAGACATAAAACCATTTAGTTTTCAGTTTTCAATTAAGAGTTATTTGGGGTAGTGAATAATAAAAGCCAATAAAAATTTTGAGTTTGAAAGTTATTTTTACAAAAACTATGGACATCAATAACTTGATTTGAAAAAAAAATAAAATAACGGAGTTCTGGCTTTTAAAAAAGGTAAATTGTTTTGATGTAAGTGTTGCCGTTGTTTTTTTTAATATTATTTTTAAAAAAATGCCCCTCCTATCTAAAGGAGGGGAGAAAGAACCCCCCTCTATGGCCAAAAAGTTTTGTATTGAGTTCCTTTAAAAAACACGTTATCTTTTTTAGCGCCATATGAAAACAACTCTTGCTAATTAAATTTTGACTAATTTAGTATACATCTAATATCTAAATTTAGTTATAATTTGAAAAAAAAAAAAAAAAAAAAATAATATATGCAAAATATTTTTTAAGGTTTTTACATAACTGTATGTAACACTTTTATGCCTATGTATATGTAAAAACCTTAAAAAATATTTTATATATATTATTTTTTTTTTCAAATTATAACTTAATTTGTGTTTAGGTCCACTAGAAAAGTCGTTTCGAAGCGAATATTTGAATAATGATTTGAGTAAAAAAATATCGTTGGATACTTTTCGATAGGAAAATTGCTACTCTACAAAAAAGGTCTTAAGTAAGTTTATATAAAAGAGACACTAGTTAACACAATATTTAGAATACTAATAGAAATGCTTATTTTAAAATAATTTAATAAATGTTAATTTTATGGGATAAGTTTGATAAGCTATAACTTTTAAACGGTTAGACTTATGATAAAAAATGTTCAGACCTTTCTTTAGAACGTTTAATTTTCTATAAAAAAAAAATAAGTTTATGATTAAAATACTTTCTATTATTAAGTTATAAAATTCCAAACACAAACATGTGTTTTGTCCCATACAAATCGTATGAAAAACCGAAAACGGCGTTGAGCTACCTCTAAACGTTAATATTAAAAGCTCAAATTTTCACAGACGTATTTTCTTATCAAGCCTTATCTTTTGAGTCTGGTTGCGGAAAAATCGGAGACAATTTTTTTTTCTTGAAACGGTCTAGTACACAGCCTTTTTTCTTGAGTTGGTTAAAGTTGCCTCAAGTTATTCCATCAGCTTGCAACCAGGGTTGTCAGGTTTTAAAAAGCGAAATCGCCAAAATTAAAATTTAAATCGCAAAAAAAATGAAAAAAAAAAATTCCGCGGTTTATTTTCATATCAAAACAAATTATATTAAAAAAAAAAAAACAAATAAAGATGTAAGGTTATAAGGATGTGAATTTGGCTAAAGAATATTAGGATTTCGATTCAAAAAATTTAAATCGCTAAAAACCTTTTTTGGTGTACATCGCCAAACCGATTTTCGTATCGCCAAATGAAATTTCAAATCGCACATTTGGCAATAAATCGCACAATCTGACAACCCTGCTTGCAACCTGAAAGAATCATATGTGACTTTGAAATTGCAATTATATTTGCAGTGAAAAAATGCTTTCCAGTCACTGATTGTGAAATTATAGGAACAATTAAGTTTAAAAAAGCATTATTTTTGAATTTTCGTTAAAATATATCTCAACAGCACTTTGAAAAATAAAAATTATAACGTAATCAATTAAGCTTCTTCTTAAGTATATACTCGTATAAAAAAATTTAAATTTTTAAATCTATTTTCCTTTTGCTTCTATATAAGTTATTTTTTCTTAAATAAAACTTGTTATTTTCTAAGTTATTTTTAATTTGTAAATATTGTTATTTTCATTCATCCACCCTTATTATGTATTAACTTATGTACTATAAAAGACTATGTCTTACTTGTACACCATTTTTAATAAAAATTGAATTGATTTGCGGGGATGTCTTTTTCACATTGGGCAGATCATATGGAGAAGGGTTCAGAAGCAACGGTAAGTTCTATGTTATATCATTTGATACCAGCGGTGCATATATTATTTTGAATTTGTTCAAAATTTGTGAAAAAATATGGAAATTCAGAAGAATTTGCACTTCAAATCCGAATGTTGAAGAGCTTGGCGATCATTCAGCCGGATGAAGTCTCTCAATACTACGCTAGCTTACGTAGTTAGTTTGAAGAAGACGAAAAAGTTATAAAAATATGCACCTTGTTTGAGCGAAATTATATTCATGGAAACAAATCGCATCTAAAATATTCTCCCGAATTTTGGTCAGTGTACAACAACCCATCGAGCAGAACGGAAACCTATCCATAGGACGCAAAATAATGTGGCATAAAAGTTATAGTTAGGAAGAAGTAAGGCTGGCGTATATAAATTTATTGATGATCTAAGAAAGAAACTTATTTGGTCCAAAGCACAAGTGCCTACATATCTAGAAGTCAAAATAGGTAGTTCATTCCTAAAAGTCGAAAAATCATACTCAAAAATTAAAATAAATTAAACGTTTAGTCAAAAAAAAGAAGAGTATTAAGTCACACAGAATATTTAAGAAGATAAGCCAAAAATCTTCATCTTTATTGAATAGGTAAAGTTATTTGAAATCTATTTAATTTTTGTTGCAACGGGTACTTAAGTTTCTTGACTTTTTTAATTCAAAGTAAAGTTTTTCTTGCTAATTAAAGGATTTTGTAACTTTTGTTTATTGAATTAAAATACATACAGAAAAACCCGTTAAGTCTTTACAGAATTTTTAAAAAAGAGTTTGGATTTACAGAATTTTGAAAAGCAGAAATACAGAATTTCGGATTTACAGAATTTTGAAATAAAGAATAATAGAATTACAGTAAAATGGAATACAGAATTATAGTCATACAGAATTTTTGATCTATTTACAGAATTTCGGTCAAACAGAATTTTGGAATACAGAATAACCACCCGTTCCCTTTTTTTATTATTTTCAACACGCTCAGCGTTTTTTGCATCTTGAGCAAAAACACCTTGTTTAGGACGAAAATAATAACAAATATTTTTATTCTTTTTATTTATTATTTTATCTCCCCAACTTTAAAGTTTTTTTAATTCAAGGTAACTCATATGCATACATGGCGATTTTACATATACAAAGCTTAGGGTACCTACAAAATTAAAAAAAAATCCTTTGATTGCAGAGGCTTTTGTTAATGATGAAAAAACAACATGAAAATATGTAGGTATCTTATAACATAGAGCACACACTCACCTGTATAATGGTATACCAGCGTTGTCCCGGAACCACAAAACCATGTAAACATCCTGCAATGCTGCCTCGATTGGGCAAGGAAGCGTCACTGATTTACCTTCAACAGCTTCAATATCTTTTGTCTTCACTATATGTGTATGAATTTAGTTTTTTTTTTTTCAATTTTTTATTAATCCATTTTAATGATTGCAGTGAGGACAACATGAAAAGAGATGAAAAAAAAAAATCAATACAAAATTCAAGAAATAAAAAAGCATACAAAAATCTGCACAATCAAAACAAACAAACCAAAAAAAAAAAAACGATTAAGCTAACGTTAAAGTTTGTAATTAAGGGCGATCACCAGTTGGGTCCTTGAAGACCGCTAATGAGATTTTCTTTTTTCGTCTGCTTAAACGAACATCATGCTATTGGGGTTTGGGAGCTACGGCTATTTGATTTTTTTACGTATTCTTCAAATGGAAATTTGATGTTAATTGTTGTTGTTTTTTTTTGCATTGTTACAGTAACGATTATATTCTGTTTCTTAGTAGGTAGTGGTTAGTAACAGTGCATATTTGTATTCACATGAAAAATAACGCTAATATCCTTTTAGTCATAAAATTGTCTTTGGGGTATTGCACTCATATTTGTGGAACTAATTAAGGGGGTATATCTTTATGGCTTTGGTATTGATCGTCTTTGAATCAACGTCCATTACAATAATGAGATTATTTATTTGTTTATAATGGGGAACATGATGACATATTAATGTCCCGAAGATAGTCATAAAATCTAAAATGTAATTAAACCTTATTGTCTTTTGATGTTGCAAAACATCATGGGGTTATAGATAAAATGAAATGCAATAAAATAATGTTGATTTATGTAGAGACGAATTAAGTTAAATTATATGATGGTGAAGTTATGTACATAGTAAATTAAAGAAAAGAAATCGTAATGCTATTATAATGTGTAACGGATAAGTAAATATAAGAGATGTTGAAGATATGGGCTGTTAATGAACGAATTAATTTTAACAATACATATATATATATATATATAATTAAGGAATTATGTATTTAAAATCAAATATACCCGATATAAGGATGAAAGTTATGACTTCATTTTATGAATAAATTTAATCGTGTTTTTGTTAACAAATAAATTGGTCCATCTCCTTTAAAAATACCTTATGAAAAGTCTTGATTATATTGGAGGCCATCTGCTTCTTTTAAATTTACTTATTGCGATTTAAGTTCTGAGCATTTAAGAATCAAAACGGCACTATATTAAATTGAATTTTATGTTTTATTACTATGTTTTTACTTTTTGTAAGGGATTGCTGGAACAGGTCCTATAATATTTATTTTTTTGTGTTATCTTATAAAACATATACCATGCCGAATCATAAAAAAATATTTGGTGAAATCTACCTCTAGTTATTTAAAAGATATGTTTTAACCCTTTTCCTACCAATATGCATAGGTACAATAAATTGTATTTTTTTTTTTGTTGAAGAATAGCGTTCTATTCAATTTTATAATTTTAAAATACAATTCTATATTGCCTTACTCTTTATAAATTTCAATTCAAAAAATACACTGAGAGAAAAATAATTGTTTTAGTTTACATGGGATAACCGTGAATGCTGTACATACTGATTAAATTAAATGTGTGCTGGTTAGATATCAGATTATGTGTAAAGTTATGGATATTAATATTTAAAAATATCGTTCTTAATTATGTCGCCACCACTGTATATTGAAAAAAGGCTACTCTATACACCCGGCATCTGAATAGAAAATTGTATGAAGTATCAACTCATTACTATTTTGTACTAGAATTTTATGCTGCAAATTAGCTAAGTAGCTGAAGACTGGTTCGGTGCTTGGAAGAATCTCACTTCAAATCCAGATAAGTAAAACTTGACATTTTGTCTGTTCTAAATAGAATAAGTTTATAGTCTTTCAGAAGAAAGGAGAAAACATCAAATCTAAATAAACAGATGACTTACAAATAGATATGTAGAGAGTTCAAATATTGTACCCAATAAATTAAACTATAAACCAGCCCATTGTCATAACTAGTCTAGGAAAGATAGAAAATTTAATATGGGCAAGTGGGAACAAATTAATTCATGAAATTTTATTGCTGGTATCGACGCAGAATTGTATCCTCAACACCATATCCAAAGTCCCCCAAAATCCCCGCATTGTTTTTTGTATAGACGCATTTAAAGAGGAGTAGAGGGGGAGAAGGCGGGAGTTTATCATGATGAAAAAATTTGTTATGATACAATCTAATCATATGACACATGTGTTTAGGGTGCTTTTCAATGCTGATTCTAAAGAGACCAAAACTGAAAAGATATATGTTTCCCGAAGAAAGTTAAAGGCCTTTTTATGGAATGATGACTTTTTTAAAGTACAACAAGTAAAATATTATCCAAAACCATTTTAATGAGCCTGTTTACCAAAAAGAGTCCCCAAAAATATCTGTGGTTAAAGGGTGTTTTTTTTTAACATCCATGAACCAATTCTGACATTTGCTAAAAATATTAAATTTATATTGGCACCCAAGGATCAAAAGAGTCAATTACAAATGCCTCACAATTAATCTATCATATTGTCTAGTTATTTTAATGGATATTTTTATATTATATTTAATATTTTTAGCGAATTTCATCAGTGTCAAAACTTATATATAGATGTTATGGTAATAATGACGCACTAACATCTCGCCCTCAAGAAAAAACCCTTTCACCACAGATATTTTTGGGGATTCTTTTGATTCTTGGTAAACATGACAAATGGAACATTTATACCAACTAGCTGACCCGGCGAACTTCGTTCCGCCTAAATTCATTTTTGTAAAGAAAATAATAATTCCGAGCATCATATACAATGATTTATTATGTAATTCGGTCAATTGAAATTCTTTATTCTTAAGTTTTATTAAATACAATAAAACAACTATATTAACAATGTCGATGTGTTGCAATGAAACCAAAATGATTGGTGTGTCGGCCAACCTTCCGCTTCTTTACTTTATATTCAGGCGCGTACACGTACAAAGCGGTAGGTTTGCCGATACGTACTGAACATGTAAGAAACATGGGAATTCAAGATTGATGCCAAAAACATCCAGCGATTGTCCTTACGACTTATTGATTGTCAATTGTCATAGCAAAAGCGAGATGCGCTGTAAATTGAAGACGCTTAAATACGAATGGCAAATCGTTCCGAAGAAGCGGAATCCGTGGAATGAGAACATTCTCGCCTTTGAATTTTCCCCTCAAAATCGTGACTTGAATATAAGATTTGATTTGATGCACTTCACAATCAAACGCGTTCCGTTGCAAAGTTTTTGTGCATTGAGGTTGCGCAGCAAAATTATAACTGAGCCGAATTTGAATTTTAAATTGTGTGGTGAAAAGCCAGGAACATCCAAAGAATTCAAAAATTTCGTGGGATAGTTGGTGGATTCGTTTTCATCCATCACGGAGTCCACGGATTTGAATAAATTAACTCAACGACGCCGTCGATTTGATTTTGAATGACGAAATTCAAATAATCGACATTCTTGTTTTTCGCAACCAAAATCGCGCGTGAACTTAACCAATCATGGTTAACATAATTTTGAGTGAAATTCGGAAAAACATTCGCGATGAGCTCTGCTGGCATTGTTGTAAAGTAGCACAAATTCGGTGTAAATTCAATAAGGCCGGTGACTAAGTCCACTTGTATCACGCCATTGCCCATCGCCAATAAATTGACTGGAGAAATCTGCAGCGAACTGGTCATTTCGTAAAGCGACTCGCATGTTTGTTTTCAATTGCAATTTCTCCACGTATTGCAATTAAGCCGATGCTCTCAGGCCCTTCCTGGGGCCAATACGAATTTATCAAGCCCTAAATCGTCAAAATCAAAGTAACCATTCTCGAGTCATGCTTTCCAATTTTCCTGGAAATTTTCCTCCAGTGTCCTATGTCTTTTGAATATTGGAAGAGATTCGAGAGATTCCTGAAGATTCTTGGGTTTGGCAATTGAGGATATGTTCCCAAAGCTTATTTAGGATGATTTTAACATGCTGATCATCATATGATTTTCTCCAATTGTAATTCAACTGTTTCTCAGTATAGTCATTTTGGACTAAGAGAATGCCACATCAGTGAATGCAATTTGAAGAGTTTTTGTTTTGCGTCCAGCAGTTAGTTGAATATTAAGAAAGGTTCCGAATATCCATTGATTGTGCTAGATGTTTATGGCATCAATATTGAATTCCCATATTTCTCACAAGTTCCATTGTATGTGGTGTGCTCACGTGTCGGCAAACCTACCATTTTGTACGTGTACGTGCCCGAGAATAAAAGAAAAAAAAAAGTTGTGTAATTTAAACCACTTTAGTATAAAAAGCAGAAGGTTGGCCAACACGCCACATCATTTTCGTTTGAAAACACATCAACATTGTTAATTTAGATATTTGTTTTGTTATTTTGTAATCGTCATAGAGACCAATACTTTGCAATGACAGCATCCAAACTTAAGAAATTTGACAACGAAAAATACATGCAATTTTTCTGCAAAACATTCTTGATGAGCTCTTACTGTGTTGTTGTAAGGTGTTAACAATTCTGTGGAAATTTAATCCGGCTGGCGACTTAGTCCACTGGAATCACCCATCGCCAAAAAATTGCCTAGAGAACTCTGCAACGTACTGATCATTTCGTAAAGCAACTCGCATGTTTGTTTTCAATTACAATTTTTACGTAATTCCAAAAAGCTGTCCCTTCAGTCAAGCGTTCAATTCATCTGCTGAAGTTGATCTTGGAATGACAGGTAGCGTTTGATGGAAATCGCCTGACAGCTAAATCATTGCACCTTCGAAACGTCGTTTATGACTTTGCAAATCTTTCAACGTACAATTCAGGGCTTCCAATGCATGTTTGTGAGCCATTGTGCACTCGTTCCAGATGACAATCTTACAGTGCTGCAATAGTTTCACCATCGCAGAGTTCTTTAAAATGTTACATGTAGGTTCATCCATTTGCAGGCAATTGGAATGCAGAATTAGCGTTCGACCGCCTTTCAGCAACCTAGCCGCTATCACAAATACATACTTTGTACACAATGAAAATTAAAAAAAAAAATTATTACATTTTATTTTATCTGACAGAACGCAATAGCAAGTACAATTCAAATTTTAATGACGAAATGAACAGGACATCTAATATTCCTTTCTAAGGCCAACACGTCCCAGTTTTCTGGAAATTTTCCGAGGTTTTCCACTAGTACTCTGTCTTTCCTTGGGCCAATACAAATTCATCACGACCAGAATCGTGAAAATTTAATTATCCGTTCTCGAGTTATGCATTAAAAACAGAATCTTCCAGGATTTCAAATTCCAGTATCCTATGTCCTTCCTTGGGCCAATACGAATTCATCAAACTCAAAATCGTGAAAATCGAACGATCCGTTCTCGAGTTTCTCTTTTATATATACATATAGATGTAAGATTTCATTAATATCTAATTATCTTAAAACGGTTTTGGGTAATACTTTACTTGTTGTACTTAAAGAAAAGTCATTCCATAAAAAGGCCTTTAACTTTCGGCATACCTACATCAGTTTTTGTATATTTAGAATCAGCATTGAAAAGCATCCTAAAAACATGTGTCATATGATTAGATTGTATTATAACAATTTTTTTCAGCCTTCTCCCCCACTCCACATCTTTAAGTGCGTCTATACAAAAAACCAATGCGGTCATTTTGGGGGACTTTGTATATGTTGTTGAGGATAAAATTCTGCGTCGATACCAGCAATAAAATTTCATGAATGAATTTGTTGTCGTTCAGATCCTATCTTTTTTAGACTAAAGTACAGTTTTTACACATTACGATTTTATGTACGTATATTATTATGCTATTAGTACCTATACGTACCAAAATACATATTTATGTACCCCAGTAGGCACATAGAATATCGCTGAGAAACTTTACTCCCCAGAATCATATACTCCTCACAGAGCAGAATATTTATGTGATTTATCCATGGAATATTTATATTTATAGAATAAGTGCACAAATTATGCAAATAAACAGTTTTCACTCTATAACCGGCGCAAATTTAATTTAGCACTCCACTAAACATTTAAATTTATTTATTGAATGAGTAATTTCATTTTTAATTTAATCACTACATAATTGTAAACTTATAACAGATAGCCGACATACATATCTTTATGCGATGGTCTCATAGAATTTATCATTGACTACGTCAAGTTAAGAAATATGATGTACTGAAATAGAATTATGAGTATATAAAGCAGATCTAAACAGACGTGGTCTTCCTACTACTGGAACAAAAAATTACTTCATTATTCTGCAGGAAGATTTAAGGCAACTCGATGAAAATTCAGATACGTTTCTATTTGAAATTGAAATGCTGGAAGAGCAAGTGTATGTACAAACTTATCCATGACCATTAAGATGGCTCAGCTGCTTGCCCAGTTTGAAGAACAACGAATTGAGCAGAAGAATGAACAAAACAATTTGCTTTTATATGATTAAAAGAACAACATAGTGAACAAAAGAATCTTCTGGAAGAACAACGCAACGAGTAAAATAATCTAGGTACTCGATTTGAAGAACAGAAACAACTCCTCGAAAGTAAACTAGATGCCTTCGACAACAAGTTTGTTGCCCTTGACGAACGTGTTGAAAAAAAGTATCGTCAGTGGAAGCAAAATTCGAAAAGATCGAAGATAAAATTGAAAGTATTACTAAAGAACTGGACAGAGTTCGAAAAATCCAAATCAACACTAGAGTCCAGAAAAGAGGAGAAAGTAACAGCTCCCGGCAGATATAGAACGATTGGAGCATCTAGCATTTCCAACTGCAGGAGATGAAATTACCAACCAGGAAGCAACAGAGGCTTTTTGTTCGTGCAGTTTTCGACATCAATCTTCAAAGAGCAATTCGAACTGCTGGAAAATGCACGCTTTCTGAAGCATACCATTAGCTCTGAACAGGCTTCCTTAAAAGTTCATCGGGTTAGAGAACTTGAAATTGAGAAATGAATGAAATGAAATTCAGCCAGAGAGCTGAATTCCATAGAAGTCAGCGAGAAGGACCTGCTAGATGATGGATGCCTGTCAACATTGCGGAAGCAGAAATAATACCCGCGAACAGGTAAGCATAACATCAACGGGAAACGAGTAAGAACCAACTTCAAGGGGCAGAAGCTGGTTTCTGGTATCGATGGCCCCGGAACCACCATCCAAGTTCCGCAGACTAAATGAAACTATAAAAGTCTGACAGCATTAAAAGGCAAGAAACACGTGGCTACAATTGACACCGGTGCCACAGCCTCCATTGGACGAAAAGACTTGGTCAATATGACATGGCTTAATAACACCAATAGCTACCGTGATGTGTGCAGAGATGTATGGGATGAGTTCAACACATTTTTGCTGAGTACAAACATTTTTCCCTTCAGTCTACGGTCCTCGTATCGATCCAGCGTTAAAAAGTTGTTAAAAGAAACTGCCTCAAACCTCTGAATTTTAAAACGTACATATATTGGTCTCAAATTGTATCAAAAATAAAAACTGGTACTTAACAAAATCAAATTTTGTGTAAACAACTTCAACTTCTCATAACCACCGTTCAACTTAAACGAACATAATGCAAATAAAACAAAGTAATTTCTTCCACGGTGAATCTAAATAGCATGTACATTATTTACATATATTATGTATATACTGCTAGCTAAACAAAATATACATTTCATCTCAAAATACCATACCCCACTACTTCTATTCGTTGGATACTTAAATAGATTTTATAGTTCAAAACAATACCTACGATTTTTAACTTCTGGTTTTTCTTCTACCGTTTCTTAAGATGCTTTCATCTTGATTGCATCAGTTTTTTTCTTCAGCATCCTTCTACTCACAAAATATAAAAATAAAGCACACTAAAAAAGGATATACCTATGTAGATAAATAGATACGTTTGTATGTACAGCAACAAAAAAGAATATGCAATAAATTTTCGAGAGTTTATTCAATGAAAATGAGTTATTTTCTTTATTTTTTTTCATTTCAAGGAACAATTGTTACACCTGTCTACAACAAAGTGCTTTTGCTGTATATAACTCGAGTGGATATAGATGATAGTCCTTTAAGGAACAAATACGTAACAAAGTAAAATGAGAATCTATAATTCTTCGAGTACGTATCGTCGTCGTCGTCATAGTGTCCTTCATACTATTCATGCTATGTGTAGTACAATGTCCATAGTGACGGTTAACTTCAGTGACAGTGTAACTGCCACCACAAAAGTATAAGGATCATTATCCACAGTTGATATGGCTACCAAAATAAAAACGAACACACTCAGTTGGAGACCATTTGAAGTAATAGCTGCAGGAATGTCCTTCTTCCATGATGTAAACGTAGATTTGTGGAGAGGAGTTCGAAAAGATGACAATGACCACAGGATCAAAATTGTACTTTCTGACAGAGAGTGTAACAAATGAAATGAAATCAAGAGCGACTAAATTAGATTCTGTGTGTAGTGTGCGCCAAATGAACCAAAGTCGAACAAAATAATAAAAAAAGAAGTATTTTCATGGAGAATTGTCCTTTTTTATTGGCTTCATTTACTCAAGAAGAAGAACGTGTGGAATTAAGAGTCGCACATTTGGACAGTTCGTTTGGCAAAAAAAAAACCCGAAACTTAAGCTGGTTTTCTATGATTTGATTTTCAAGTTGTGTCTTTTGTGACAGAAAAGTTGAAGAAACTTCGTACTGACCGACGTTACCATGATGTGAAGTAAGTGTGTGTAATATTAAAACAATCAAAACAAATTTACTCAATGGACTCGTAAGAAACTCCTTAAGTATTTATTTTTTTTTGTTTTTTTTTGTCTGTTTTCGTGAAGTTTTCCAAAAAAAAACTTAAATATCATAAAGTGTCAACGAAACATTTTATCTTTCTCTTAAGTGTGTTTCTGTTCTATTTGTTAAGTTATTTAAAAGACAAATTTCCCGTCATAAAAAAAGGAACTTAAGGAACACAGAGGCTGACTTTAATATCCTTCATTTGTATCCACCTTTGGAACTTATCGTTTTTCGTTATTATTTTTTTTTTTTAACTTTCAATGGTCATAGTCGTTTTGCAACAAAAAGGAAAAAAGGACAAAAAATAAGTCCTATCATATCCTAAACCTACCATTACGGTCACTCACTTTTTGTGTACATGATTTACACCAGACATTATGTTGTTTAGAATAAAAAGGAAGCTTCCGTTTGTTGTAACCTTTTCTATCACCTGAGCTTCTTGTGTATTCAGGTCAAGTTTTTGTTCATCCCTTGACACACACTCATCATTGTCATCTTCGAAATATAGGGAAGCACGACTGAATAAATGAGTTAAGCAAACAAAGCACACACAACAAGAAAATAAAACGACAACAAAATAAGGACAAAGTAATTGACAAAAAAGAAAAAGTTGCTGTACCTAGAAGAAGCAGTCTGTTTTGACAATACAAACATTTTTAAAAATACCTTGGAATAATAAAATTAGTAACTAAACATACTATTGTGAACTGTTTAGATTGCTATAAAATTTGAATTTCGCGCCCATCCGGCCATATTAATTTTAAAATGAAAGAAAAAGAAAACAAAAGTAGAATAAGAAGAATAAAAATTCATTCCAAACCGTAACTTGAAGTGATCCGCACGCGTTTTATTTTAAATTATTGTGTAGCTATTTCCCGCTACGTTTTCTTTAAAAACATATAATATTTTCGTTAGCTCAAAAGGAGCTAATTTGTAAAAAACATTAAAAATTTTTATGGCGCCCGAATATATATAATATAATATAATATATATAATATATACATATATATTTTAAATTCGCGACCCGATTAATATAATTAAATTCAGTGGAATCATTTAATAAGTGCGCGATAACATTTAAATCGAGTCCCAATAAAAGTCAAATAGCCAAAAAATAAAAGACAATAAAATTGTACAGTGCACACCTGTCGCCGCAGCCGGAGTCGTCGCCGCCGTTGGACATCTTCATCACCACGAAGCCCCAGAGCCAACCAATGCACGAACACTGTATTTGCAAACAGTGCACCAGGGAAGTTGCTTCGAAAGAAAAATCTGAGGTATTAACAAAAACTGAAAGATTAAGTTAATCCAATTGCCAAATAATTGCGGAATTTTGTCTTTGGTTGACATTATACTACACTTTCAGATTTTGTCAATTTTTTTGCAATTTTATATATGAACATAATTTTTGTGAAACAAACAAAAGTGCGTGGTTTAAATAATAATAAAAATAATTTTTTTAATTGAATTTATTGAACTAAAAAACAAGTGATTTTAAACTAATAATTCACTTAAATAATTTAAAAATAAAGTACAAAATATTCTCCATTGATCTGTCGTTGCCGCCGCTGCTGCCACTGCCGCCGTACGTTATCACTCGAATTGCATTTTTGTATTCACTCGTACACTCTCTAAAACTTTTTTAGTTGTTATTGTAATTTCGTGATCGGTTAACAATAATAATTAATAGTTATATTTAATTAATTTTAATAAATTAACTAATTAACAAATAAAAAATCCGATCGAAACTTGTGCGAAAATACATTTGTTTACAATTCACATTGACATGTCGTTCAGTTCACGACCTTTCGTTAAGTTGTCAATTGTCAAGTGTGGTCGTGTTCCTTTTTGTATACGAAGAGTGCGTTTAGCGAGAATATTATTCTTAAAACAATTTCGATTACGATTATTCGATTTTACAATTAAAGTGACTTTCGACAATTTGCACATTTAAATAGTTGATAAATAAATTATATTTCTTTGAAATTCTAGTAGGAAAAGAAACTATTTTTTCAATAAGTTTTTCGATAAATTTCATTAACACTAAAGTGCAAATTGACTTAAGTGCGGATAAGCTAATTCCAAAGCACGAATAAAAATATTTTAAATAAATAAATAAAGTTAATTAAAAACAAAATGACGGACAAGAAAAGGCAGGCATCTCCGAAAAAGGACGGAGATGTTGATCATTTGATACATCAGCGAACAAGTATTAAAAACAATATTAATAGAATTAAAACGGGATTAGAAGAAAAAACGTTGTCACTCAATCCAATTGAATTAGAATGTCGATCAGATATTTTAAATTCTTACGTTGACCAACTCATGACTTGCCAATCCGAAATCGAGTCAGTAGATCGTACCGATAATTTCCGCGATAAATTGGAACACATTTGCGTGATTGCAAAGGCACTACTTATATCGATGATTAATAAAAGACGCAAATCAAGTGATGTTGAATATTCATTCGGCAATCCACATTATTCACGTCAACCAAAAATGTCCTTACCTAAATTCAGCGGTAAATATTCCGAATAAAAATATATTGTGTGCCCTTTTGAAAATTTAGTCGACAACGACCCGATGCTTCCGGACATAGAAACATTCAATCATCTGATTTCTTGTCTATCAGGTGAAGCTCTTTAGGAACAGTTAAAGCTTTTCAAATTACTGAACGAAATTATCCTAAAGCTTAAAAAAAGTTTATGACAACAATTGCTTGATATTTTTCGACAACGTTTTTCCATTGTTTGAATTGAAAGAAATCGCAAAGCCATCAGCTTCTTCATTGCGCACAATGATTGACACTGTTTCTGCTGTTTATGATTCTCTTCTTTCAGAAGGTGATGAAAAGAATATCACAAACGCAATAATTATTCATTTAGTTATGTCTATGACTAGGTCGAAGTGGGAAGAGCAGTTAGATTTGAATACACTTCCTTTATGGAGTGACTGTGAAGCTGCTCTTAATAAAAGATATCAGCACCTTTCTGCTGAAGAAGCTTCATCTTTAAAATTCACACAATCAGATAAACAATATAAATCAATCAAACATAAAAATCAAACATTATCATTTTCTTGCGCAAACCCACAACAAAATAAATACAAATGTTTATATTGTAAGTCAAGTGAACATTATATTACAACATGCCAAACGTTTGCTTCAATACCTGTCATGCAGAGATTTGAATTTGCAAAAAGTGTGCCAGTTCGCATTAACTGCCTTCGAAAAGGACACACTGTTTCAAAGTGAAAACTAAGTAAGTGTGTGTGCAATAGATCACATCATACCTTGTGGCATCAGTATGAAACAACTTTCAATAGCTCACCGCCTTCAAATGTTCAAGCTATGCATGCCTCGGTTTCGACTGACCAGGTCATTCTCGCTACTGCGATTGTGCAGATAAAAGGCATCACTGGTGAGTTTTAGCTGGCTCGAGCATTACTTGACTCTTGCTCTCAAATAAATTTCATTACTGAAAAGCTTGCACAAAGGTTGAAGCTTCGCAAGGAAGAAAAGGCAACAAATTTACTTGGCATTGGAAAAGCAAGTACCACTGTTAACAAAAAGGTACATGCAGTAGTGAAATCAAGATTTAATGATCCTTTGTTTTCTGCTGATTACTGGGTTATGAACTCAATAGCGTCTTATAAACCGGATCATGCAATCAATACTTCGAATTGGAATATTCCTTTAAATATTCAGTTAGCTGATCCTCACTTTAATAAGTCACAGAAAATTGACTTACTTATAGGAGCAGAAACCTTTTTTGAATTGTTGTCAGTTGGTCAAATTAAGCAAGTTCCCGAGTATCCAACCATTCAAAAAACACTTCTCGGTTGGATCATATCTAGAAAATGTCTCAGAAATATAAATTCGAATACCAGACAATGTAATTTGGTATGTCAGTCTGAAGAATTATTAGACTTAGACAAAATTGTCCATAAATTTTGGTTGATGGAAGAAAATCCTGGAGAAACTAAAAAGTTTCTAACGCCAGAACAACAATCATGTGAAAAACATTTCATTGGAAATACTCAAGTCTTGCCTACAGGTCGTTTTGAGGTTAAACTACCGTTTAAGTCATCTTCGAACTCGCTAGGATCCTCGTTTGAAACTGCCAACGAAATAGCGATTTAAAAGACATGTACATGGATTTCATGAAAATATATTTCGTTGGGACAAATGTCACCAACAAATAACGAAAGCCAGCACTATTTCATTCCACATCAGTGTGTTTTGCGACCGCAAAGCCCAAGTACCAACCTGAGAGTTGTGTTCGACGCTTCAAGTCCAACGTCTTCTCAACTATCATTGAATGACATCTTGATGGTTGGGCCAACCATTCAAGAGGAGCTGTTTTCCACATTTTCGAACACATAAATATGCCATTACGGCTGATATAAAGAAAATGTACCGGCAAGTTCTCGTTGCTGAAGAGCATTCGATTTGCCAGCTCATAGTGTGGAGGCAGCATCAACCATTACAACAATTCCGCTTAAGTGTGGAGGCAGCATCAACCATTACAACAATTCCGCTTAAACACTGTTACGTATGGCACATCACCAGCACCATTTTTAGCAATACGGTGTTTAAAGATGTTGGGAGATGCTAACGAAAGCTTATACCCCATAAGGTCAGATATAATTAGCAGAGATTTTTACGTTGATGATCTGTTAACCGGCGCCAATGAACTTGAAACCCTTAAAATCAAAAAAAAAATGAAGTACAAGAAGTTTTGAAAAAAGGTGGGTTTCAGTTGGCTAAATGGTTTTTAAATCATCCAGAATTATACAACACAGAGAGTGCTGAAAAATCTATCAAATTCAATGATTCAGACTCTACAAAAACTCTGGGAATTTGTTGGCATCCAAAAGAAGACACATTTAGCTTCAATTTAGAAAATCATTTCCATGATCTACGAGCTACCAAGCGAAACAAACTTTCAGTTTCTGCTCGTCTTTTCGATTCTCTGGGGTTTGTTATGCCCCATAGTAACCAAAGCAAAAATCTTACTACACGAATTTTGGATTGTAAAAATTGATTGGGATGAGTCGATTCCGTTGCGCCTTGATACAAGTTGGCAAAACTTCAGAACTAATTTATCTCAACTTGGCGAGATAAAAATTCCAAGGTTTGTCGAAACTCATTCGAACGCAAAAATACAAGTTCATGGGTTTGCCGATGAATTGATTAGGGCTTTCGGTTGTTGTATTTACATCCGAAGCCAAAACACGGCCGGTATCAAGTCGACGCTACTAACAGCAAAGTCTAAGGTGGCCCCTTTGAAAACGAAATCGCTTCCGCGATTAGAACTTTGCGCAGCGCATACTCTTGCCAAATTATGGACAAGAGTAGAGGCAATGTTTAATCTAGACGTTGAACAAGTTGTACTTTGGAGCGACTCTGAAATAAATTTTGCATTGGATAAAAACACATCCAACTGCGCTTGCAGCCTTTGTTGCAAATAGAGTGTCCGACATCCAAGAGTGGACACAAAAAGTTTCATGGAAACATGTGCCAACAAAACAAAATCCAGCAGACATTGTATCAAAAGACAGAAACAGAAAGTTTTCGAAGAATCACCCACGGCAAAAGATTTGAATTCATCGTTTCTCAAAATAGTTGAAATTGTTCAACATTATGAATTTCACGATGAAATTCAAAAACTTAAGAAGAAAGTTACGTTGCAAAACAGTATTCAAAAGCTTAACCCATTTATTCACGATTATACTGACGACAATTGTTCGTTCTCGCTAATTCGTGTAGGTGGTCGTCTAATGAACGCACCAATTGAATATGATGCTAAATTCCCACTTTGATTGACCAAAAATTCACCATTTGTAAAAACGTACTTACATAGGACAAATTTTCATGCTGGACCTCAAGCTATGGTGGCATTGCTTCGAGAAAGGATTTGGCTAATAAATACCAAAGAAGCATGCAAACAAAATTGCTTACACAAATAATGGGTAATTTAGCAGCGGATCGATTGCGAGCGCAACGACCGTTTTTTATATGCGGTGTAGATCTCTGTGGGCCAGTATATACCACTCTTAAAATTCGTGGTCGGCCACCGAACACAACGTATATTGCTGATTTTATTTGTTTCACTTCAAAGGCAGTGAAGGCGGCGAAAACGCTCTTACAGCGTGCCGTGGGCAACGCTCTTCTCACAACCGAAGAGCTGCTCACCGTTCTTTTAGACGTCGAGGCAATCCTCAATTCAAGGCCAATTGCCCCTCCAAGTGCCGACCCCAACGACGGCGAAGCCCTCACCACAGCACATCTACAAATCGGCAGCAGCTTACGATCGCTCCCCCAGAAAAAGTGCCGGAACAGCAGATGTCCTGCTTGAAAAGATGGTAGCTTCTATGCAGTTGGTATTGGTAACCCTAGTGACATTTTAATGAGAGACAAGAGAGAAATATGCCAATTTATAATACGCGATACGGCAACAACGGAAATGCAAAAGCTTTATAAGCAAAGAGATAGCTTATTGAAATCCATAAAAGTAAGGGTGAGAGGCAAACACCCTATCTTCCCTGTACTGAAAATACAAAATGAACATAGTATATAATAAGTAGATCACGTTACCGAACACACCTAATAATTCTGTCAAAAGTTATTATCATTTGGTTAACACGTCTGATTTTAATTCACAGTTATTCGAATTTAAAAAAATAATTTTTCAACCGAGATGGCTTCATTCAAAAAATAGTACAGGCAAATTAAGATTAAAATAGATCAAACGTGGCAAAATTGCAACAGAAGCTTTTTTAATGGAGTTTTGATTAGTAACCACTACTGAACAAAATATCCAAAATCGGTCCATGGGAACACCCCGAAAAACGGGTTTCAAAATGGCGGATTTATTGGTGTGTTGTTTTTGCTTGCTATTTTTATAACGTTGCGATTTTTTTTCGTAACTATGTTATCACTAGTGGATCCTAGGAGTGACAACATTAGTTTTAAATTCATCCATGATATATTTTTGTTGCTGTCTAACCATAAACTAAAACAAAAATATTAAAAACTGAGTAATTTGGAAGTACCCAAGAAACAGGTAAGAAATTGTCCAATTCTGTTAAAAATTTGGAATCAAATACTCTAGAGTATTTTAAAACGAAATTGTCATGCTTTGACCACATCAATGATGCAAACATTGCGCGTTGCACCTTCTTAAAATCATGTTTCTAGCCAAAACTATAAGACTGATTTGGGTCGGATTTTAAAATTTCTTCTACGTTAATTCAGTAATTGCCTGGACTCAGGGCCGTGGTGTCATTTGGGGCAGCCGGGGCAATGCCTGGGGCCCCCGGCCAGGGGGGCCCAAAGGGAGATCTCCTTTTTTTTACCGCTCGAATCGGTATTAACTTTGTTAGCTTCGTTTAGCTCAGTCCTACTTTTTGAGTCATTGCAACTAAAATTCAACTGACGAATAAAATCTAACACTAATGAACACGAACTGTAGAACTTACGTATAAGCTCACGCATTTCATCAATTCTAGGTTTATCCACTAATATTCAAATATTTGTTGCTTCTTTTTGGGTGACGTGAAATAAGGCCCAACGAATAAAGCCAAAAATCAAAAATTTGGAAATAACGCCAAATTTTAGGTTTGGCTTTATTTCGCTTTAGAAAACGAAATAAGGCCAATTTGGCTTTATTTCGTTTCATGATTTTGTTCAGAAAACTGCAAAACAAATCGCCGTTATGTTGTTTTCATTAGGTGCAGTGCATAAACGCCTACGAATATAGCCACCCGGTTGTTATTTCCCAAAAAGAACCGCGTGGGTTGATTCCACCAAAAAAAAGAACTAAGACCCGCAGCTGAGAATTGGCGAAGGGGCCGCCCAAAGTACTGTTTAGTACAAAAAACTTGAATTACAGATCGACTGTCAACATAGGCGCCTGCCAGACGACTGAGCATACCCTTACCGGAGCGACGGAGTCACGTGAGCGGGACAGATGACCCGAAAAGGGAGTTAAAATCCTTGATCCCGCGAAGCGGGCCACTCAAAGTACTATTTAGTACAAAAACTATTAAAGTGGACTGACTGGTAACATAAGTGCCTGCCAGATGGGGTTTGCTTCCTTTTTTTTTGGGGAACTAATTCCCCAACTGGCAGGCGCCTATGCTTTAAAGTTTTTGAACTAAACAGTACTTTGGGTGGCCCGCTTCACGGTTTCAAGGATTTTAAATCCCTTTTCGGGTCCTCTGTCCCGCTCACGCGACTCCATCGCTCCGCTTAGGGTATGCTCAGTCGACTGGCAGGCGCCTATGTTGTCAGTTGGTCTGCTTTTAAAGCTTCTGTTATCACTAAATGTTTTCGTAAAATCAAATTTGGTCTTATTATGATATTTGGCCTTATTTCGTTTTGAAATAGAAATGAAGCTAATTTGGCCTTATTTCCATTTTCAAAGCTAAATTAGGCCAAATTTGAGATTTGGTCTTATTTCATTGGGCCTTATTTCACGTCACCTCTTTTTGTGTATATGTGACCCTTGAAACATTCATTTGTAAAATAAAATTAAAAGAATTGTGAGAAAACTCTAAAAATATGTGTTCATGGTTAGCGAAAGCTCATAGCCTTTTTGTTTTTAACGTTTAATTCTTTTTCACACTTAACTCACGTAGTTTTTATACAATTAATATGGCATACACATATTTGTATCAAATTATATTTTCTACAAATTATGTTTTGTAACTTTTTTCGCTTGCTGCTATGGCTTAAAAGTTTGTACATTTTGTTTAAAAAAGAAGTTGGGGTTGATTTTTTATATGCGCCATGTTTCTTCTGTTTGTGTCGACTGATTTTCGGCTCAGTTACTTTCTATCAGGTCAACATTAATTGGCAACTTTTTTGATCATTACAAATTTTTCAATGTCTTCGAGCTATCCAGATATATGTATGAATCGCTCTTATAATGTTTTTAACTTTTCCTGTTACCATAGCAAAAGCGGAAGTGGAACAAAAAAGGGCTTAACAATTTATCATTGATACCGATCAAAAACCTAAGAGCACGGCAAATAGATTTGAGAAAAGTAATAGCTTTTGCAAAATCCAGGATAAAAATTATTTTAGTACCTAACTACCTAACATTTTATTTCTGTAAAACACATTTAGAAATTTTTTTTAACCATTATTTAGGAAGTCATTCAGAAATAGGGCCCCATATTTCTTATATTTGGTTTTGCCCCGGGGCCCTCAGCTATAGCTATGGCCCTGCTGGACTAAAATTATAACTTCGATAACAAGGATCATTTTTTCAATACTAACGACTTTAAATAAAGATGAAACATTCTGAATAAAAATTATCGGGAAGGGGGCAACAAATTTCATACTTAAATGGTGTTAAAAGACCTGGTAAATTGATTTTCCATTATTTTTGCATTAAACCTTAAAAAAAGACTATTTGGCAACTTTATGAGGCTTATAACTTGAGTTATATTTGTCGGATATTTAAAAACGAAATACTCAATTAAAGTCAATATGTCAGGCTATATTTGTGTGTAAAAATATTTGCAAAGTCATGCAGAACATCATACTAAAATGGTGATTTAGTGAAAAATCAATTCGATTCTTGTCATTATAAAATTTAAAAGTTGGAAAAAAGTTGCTTACGTGCGCGGTCATCGATCAACTAGTGATGAAACTAAAAAAAATATTTAAAAAAAAAAGTGCCAACTTCCTCATAAAAAACAACTTTACTGGTTTCGTTAATTGTTCATATCTTAAAAATTAAAAGTCTTAGAGCCCTCTGGTTTTCACTCTTTATCCTAACAACACAATAATTCAAAAAAGTATCTACTTTGTAGAAGCATTTTGTTCAGTTTTCACTGGAGGAAAAGAAAAATTTGTCAAAGTTTTTAAATGTTCGAAAACTTTGTAATTCAGCGAATTACTTCATTTGTTTTTTTGTTTTGTATTTCTGTGGTGTTTGATATAAACACCATAATAACTCCATACACAAATTCCCGCCTTATGACCACTTTGCATCGAGCTAGAGCCTAAACAAGTAGAATTTGCTTCAAATTTAGTACAAATATGCATATTGAATTGAAACTAAATAATTCCTTCATTTTTAAAAGAGATTCTTACAACATTTCAAAACAAATTTAAATACCTGTACCTTAAAAATATACGTTTATGGAGTAACCTTGTTTATATGTACAAAACACCACAGATTTTAATTAATTAGAAGATGACAACGCCTCCGTATCTTCATTCTTCCAAAAGAATAATGTACGAGCAAATTACCCCGATTGTATAAATGCGTAACATAATAAAAATAATTATTATGATTTGTCAAAAGCTAAGCTTCTATTAGCCTAGTCAAATAAGCAAACAGCTAGTCTTCCAAAAAAATGTTCATACATATTTAAGTAATACAAACAAAAAAAAAAAAAAACTGACATTAATGTGGTTCATCTCCATAAAAACAATCTAGGCATTCTTATTATGAAGTCATTATGTAGGAATGACACAGACAAATTTAATGAGAAAACTGTTTACCGTCAATTTAATTCCTTTTAGCATTTAGCTATATTTTTATATTATGTATGGCTTTCTGTTTACCAATAGCCTCAGCCCTCATAAGATGCTTTCAAAATGAATTCTTACAATCTTACTTGTGCTATTATATAAGAATGTACTGTACATACAAAAGGGTACCTTTTGGACTCGTGAAAAAAAAATCAAAAAACTTTATATTTTATTCAAATCTGACATTAGGATTACAAAGAACACGAACAAAAGTGGTTCCCGAAGTTCGTGTTTGCCTGTGTTTACTTATGCTTGCATGTTTATATGTTTTTGCATATCTTTCAGTGCGGGATTAAAGTTTAGCAAAAGTTAAATCACAAAACTTGGTGGATCAAAGGGCACGGTAGTGCCCAGCCAAGTTCTGGCACTACACCCGTTTTAAAGGATCAAACTCAGGCGATTTTTGACCCCCCTCTAACTTCAGTACAAATACAGGGGTCACCAGGTTTACACAACTCACCAAAGTTCAATTCCTTAGCATCAGTGGTTTCCGAGATATAAGGCTGCAAAAATAACAAAAACCGTAAATGACTCACTCACTAAGTCACTCACTGACTCACTGACAGATCATCAAAATTATGGAGCACTTCCAGACATCGTAGAATCTTGTTATTTCGCACAACGGTAGGCCTTGTAGTGTATACCTGAATTGAAGATTTTCGATTCAGTGGGTGTGGTACCCGCCTATTTTCATAGAATTGATATAAATTACTTGGAGTACTTCTGATTGTCGTAGATTGATGAAGTTTGGTACATCGGTAGGACTGAAGGTGCAGGCAAAGAAACAATTTTTATATTTGAGATTTTTCATTCAGGGGGTGTGGTATCCGCCCATTTTCATAGAATTGGTGTAAATTATATGGACCCTTTCTGACTGTCGTGTAATGACGAAATTTGTTACAGCCGTAGGGCTTAAAGTATCATAAATTTTTAAATTTGAGATTTTACATTCAGGAGGCGTGGCATCCGCCCATTTGAATAAGAATTGATATGAATTATAAGGAGCACTTCTGATTGTCGTAGAATGATCAAATTTCAAAATTTTAAAATTTGAGATTTTATATTCAGAGGGCATCCAGTTATTTTCTCAGAATTGTTATTAATTATATGGATCACTTCGGATTGTTGCAGAATAATAAAATTTGGTAGACTGATAGATCATGTGGTCAATACAGATAAGATATTGGAAAGTTTTAAATTATCCATTTAGGGGCGTGGCACCCGCCCATATTTTCTGAATTTATATCAACTATGTAGAGTACTTCTGATTGTCGTAGAGTGATGAAATTTGGTAGAGCGATAGGACTTGACATGCAAGCAAAGGGAAAACTAAAACTTTGAGATTTTCATTCAGTGGGCATGGCAACCCCACATTAATATTAATCATATTGAGAGCACTTCCGATTTGTGCTGGATTATGAAATTTGGTATAGTGGTTAGTTTTCAGGTGTATACAAAGAAAACGTTGAAATCATGATCTTTTTCATGCAGGGGCGTTTCGTCCACCCACTTCTTATCAATTATTATCATTTCAGTGGAGCACCTCTAACTTATGAAAATTGGTAGAGGGGAAGGACTTGTAGTACATAAAAAAGGCATTAATTAAAAACTTTTCCTTGCAAAAAGTAGTTAAATCACACCAAAACATAAATGTTAAAAAAGGAGCCAAGTTCTTTTATATACAAAAACCTTTGCGTAACAAGTCACCCGTAAAAAGTATGTGAGATCTAAAAGTACGCCAAGTTCTATTAATGTAATATGGAAGAACCTCAAAATTATTAGAGAAATCTGTCATTTAATGATTACTGACTTAAAATAAGTTGGTTTACTTCGCAAGTTTTCTTTTATTAACTAATTACCTACCCAATTTTGAAATGAAAACTTGACTAGTAAACCAACTCAATTTAAAGTCAGTAATCATTGAATAACAGATTTGTCTGATAATTTTGAGGTCTTCCATTATACTCTACTTTATATTTGATATTTAACATTAATAGAACTTGGCGTACTTTTAGATCTCACTCCTTTTTACGGCTGACTTGTTACGCAAAGGTTTTTGTATATAAAAAAACTTGGCTCCTTTCTTTAACATTAATGTATTTGGTGTGATTAATTCAACTGGATTAACTTAACTGATGTTTGCAGTAATTTTCAATTTGTTAAAATATCCTCCACTAAAAAATTACTTTCTTACAAGTTAACTAGAAAAAAATTATTCCGAAATTAGCTAGCTCTGGTTTAACTCACCGCCAGGTCACTTTGACCTGGTATTTCTATTTATAATCTTTTAAACGTATCTATAAGATCCGTAATACTCGAAGCCACTCTTGCAAGAGCAAGTACGTCCGATTCATACATGCACTTAATCTTATCGTCCTATACCATTTATGGGATTGTGTCTGCTTACGACATACTAGGCGAACAACAATTCACACACGACTGAGTTGCTAAAGAAAACAAATCTTTCGTAAGCAGTCTTGAAATATTATAATACATATGTACATACATACAAATAGGCAAAATATTTTAAGAAAAATGCCTTGGAAAGAGAAAAACCCTTAATTTCTACAATTTCTTAGGCCAGCTTAAGGATTTTTAGACAAATTTACTCTCGAGATAAACCAGAGGACACATAAATACAACTTTTTTTACCCCAATTGTATGTTGTCCTCCTCTGGTTTATCTTAATTAGATCGTATTTAATTTAATTTATCGATTTTGCTCCCTTTCAACTGGTTGCGTTCTTCAAATTACTTCCACATAAAATGCTTTTCCACTTCTGTTGTTTAAATTGACAAGAGGAAACGATATCGCTGAAGACAATATAAGAAAGAAATAGAATTAGTAGGTACTGATATCGATATCATCTCCTTTGAACACCATCTATCTATTCTGCTTTTTTTTAACAAACACTGGAAGATTGTTAGCTAAAAGCATATCTCGTATTTTTAACAAGGAATGAATTTAAAAAACAGAAGCATTTCCTCCCAAACAGAAGGATAATTTTCTTTTGTTTTTTTTTCCTATGTTCTATCGCCGTAATTACGAGTTGGGATTTATGTAATAGCAGATCATTCATTTAATTGAACCGAAATGGATGGATAGAGAAAAATAGTACATAGAAAAAAAAAAATAAAAATAAGAAAAAAAATATCCTTGAGGATAATAATTGATAGAAAACAAATACACAAAAAAAAAAACATAATAGAAAAAAATGTCTGTGAAAAGTTTTTCTCTCCAATTTGGATTGGATTTTCAGTTTGAAATCTCGGGAAAGAGGAAAAACGTGTCTCGGTTGAAGAATGGATTCATTTAGGTGGAAGTGATGCAGAACCGAGATTTCTGTTTTTCTTTAAGGTTTTATGTTTTTTTAGATTTGAAATATAATTGGGAACGATTTATAAGTTTAGCTTGTAGTCCTTAAAATAAGAAACTTCGATTTCGAAGAATATTCAGATGAGTTTATTTGAAGTTTATAAGAAGAAGTTTTCAGGTGGAGAGAGAGAGGTTTGATTAAACCAGTATTTAAATTAAGTTTTTTTCATAGTCAATATATGATTTTTGATTTAAGCTTAAATTTAAGATGTACATAAATAAATATAAAATGAAGATTTCATTCGTATTGACTAAGCATATAACATGCACGACTGGATCACACGAACTTGTTCTTGTTTAATTAACAACTAATATAATGTTGCTAAACGTTGATGATGTATGTAAATGATTCAATAATGATATGACATCGTTAAATGTTAAAAACAATGTATAATACAAAATTTTGTTTTTAAGATTTTGAACAAAACTGTATGTATAGTAAGAAGATGAAGAAATTAAAATATTAAGATATTGTTACTTCTGTTTTAAGTGGAGTGAATGAATAAAATTCAATTAAAAAGTACAAGTGACCTCAACTCCAGAAATAATTGTGTTTCGCCCAAGGAATAACAGTGGGCTCTTCAGTCAGTCTGTTATACCCTACTAAGACACAAATTTTGGTCAATGTTTACCGACTCTTACAAAAATCACAGCAAAAAGATACTGTGAATTTTATTATTCTAGGGGAATTTGTTTAAATTCGTGCACCCAGAAAATAAATACCCGTGGTCAGGGTTTTTTTTTATAATAAGAAGATGAAGAAATTTAAATATTAAAATATTGAAATTACTTCTGTTTTAAGTGGACTGAATGAATAAAATTCAATTAAAAAGTACAAGTGACCTCAACTCCAGAAATAATTGCGTTTTGCCCAAGGTATGACAGACTGTTATATCATTCGTCTCAACTCAATCCAATTGTCCTAACTCAGGTACTTAAAAACTGGCGATGCATTGCAGCCTTGGCGGATTAAGATATTCATCGGAAATTGGGGTATTTCTATTTCCTATATTTCTTACGACAGTTTAAGTATAATTTAAGTATCACAATTCGACTATAAATCTGTTAATACCTAATCCTGTCCTTGGAAATGAAAAGAGCAAAGCTCCTCCTATTTGACTATAGTTCCAAGTTTCCACATATACATACATGAATTACAGATTCAATAAATGAATTATTGAATTTTTAACAAATTTGTTTGCATTTTTGTTTGTGCATGCTAAATTGATTTATTTCGTGAAAATTCTTTAATTATATTTTTTTCATCAATAAAATCACTAGAAACAAATGTTCACTGGGGTGTATACGTACTTTTTTTTTAATTTATTATGTATTTGATGAGTTTTTCTTTAGGTGGTTGTAATCTTGTAGATTGCACACCAGCTCCGTATTCGTGTCATAACCGGGCACTGTCTTACAGACAAGCATGCAACGTGGCCTGGAGCATTCGCAAACCATTTTTTCAGAAGTTGTTTGAATGAAAAAGAGGAAGAAACAGGTTCTCACCTTCTCAGCACATGCCAAGTTCTTGCGAATATTCCAGAAAGTGTTAAAACATTACTTAATAAAAAGTTTCGAAAAGCACATCACGTCGCCGTTTTCAAAATAGTGAGTTTTCAAAAAATAAAATGTTGGTTAATAATTTCAAAGTTATTTTGGTATATAGTGTGCTCGTATATAGAATGGATAACCCTGGAATGCCTCATTTTAGTCTTTATGACCGTCCTGAAAACTGGAAAAAGCAACCACAAGAAAAGATAGATGCATATTTTTGTACAGTGTATTTTTTTTTTGTCTCGCTTAAGGTTTTTGAATATCACGACTATAAAGAATAAATTTCTTGGTTTTGTGTGCAGAAATGTCAGCAAAGTGCAAAAAATGGCAACATTTTCGAGCTTGTTTTGAATTACACCTTTTCAGTTGGGATTTAACAAAACCATAAAATATTCTGGTAGTTGCTATTAATTTATATTTTATTATTTAGTAAAAAATAATCTCACCAAATTATCAATTATATCTTGCCACTAAGTTAAAGTTTCAATATACACAAGTTTTTAGAGTGCAAACACTTTGTAGTAACTTAAAGCCTTAATTATTTAACCAACAAAACTTTAATATAATATCATTTTATGATTAACTAATTTCCTGTGTATAGAAAGTTTTTTTTTTTTACTAAATCAAAAACTTTTCATCTCAAATGCATACTAAGACGTTTATGCTTTACCAAGAGCTTAAATGTGTGCACCAGATGTGAATGACACGTAAAAGCTAGAGCACTAAGCATCGCCCACTCCTTTGGTTTTTTTTTTCTTACGAAAATTTCACGTCTTACAACGAAGTTAAGGCGCACGCTGCAGCTGAAAATAATGTCTATGGCAGAGAAAAAGAACCTACCCTAGCATCTTACATAATGTGATATGCACCACACATATGTTTCCTCAAGCACGTGCTTAACATTTAAAGCATCTAACTTATGTGTGGCTGTGATGTGTTTGTATTTTATGTAGTTTTAATCCTTTTCCTTAGGTTTAAACATATATTTAAGTGTATGAAAGAAGCATATAATATATACGCTATGTGCATGCAAGTTTCTAATGTTGTACATACAATACCACGTCATCGCTTGAACATTATTCTAAGGATATTTTTATTTTTAAATTCTTTGAAAACTTAACTCTCCGATTTTCTACAACACTACTCGTCTTAGTCTACAACAGGAAGTGTTCCGCGAATTATATTATTTTTGTTTGTTAAGCTATGTATATCTTATAGGATGCTTTACACTTTGAGAATGTTATTCATAGCAATTTAATGTGTTTGTAATGAAGATATTTTGATTGTATTTTGTTTGATGGGAGTCAAATTAAATTTTAATGAGCACTGTGGCATTGTTGAATTTTCATGTATATTTTTTAACTTATTATTTTGTCTTTAAATGTTAGTTTAAACGTTTAAACTGCACAAAAGATCGAAAATCAAAATTCAAGTAATATTAACTGTCAGATAAAATATCAATTACAGACAAAATTTCTACCCGCAGGAAAAGCAACAAGACTGGTAGTTCATGTTTTGGGAATCACTCAATACAGACTTATTGTTTTTGCTTTTCAAATTCGACTGAAGTCAAACTGTTAAATAATAATTGGTAAAAAAAATGAATTTATTCGCAGCTTCCAAGGAAATTTGTTAATTTCGCAAAATCAGGGTGAAAATAAAGAATGAAAATATACTAAATTGCAGTTCAGCATTTCTTAGAAAACATCTCAAGAGAAATAAATCTCTTTCAAGCTATTTTCATTTAGCCTTTGATTACTTAAACTAGCATTCGAACTTTCACAAACCAAATTTGAAATCAATTCATATACAAAGAAGGAATAAAGAATCTTTAAGCAGTATAAATACCTTCTTGACCAGCATAAACTCAAATGAAAGAAAAAATCAACAACATTTAAAATTGACTTTCAATTCTCAAGTGCAATCGATGGAAACCAATAAATCATTCAGTTAGACTGACATTTCCAAATCTCACTTTGAGGGATATAGAACAACAACACAATAACAACAAATACATGGCTTGATGGACTCAGGGCGATAGAAACTAAATATTCAAGGTAAGTGCGGAGAGTTTTGTTGGAAAATGGGTCAAAAAAGAGTTTAAAGCTGTTATCGACGATGTTGCTACGCCAATCTATCGTTCTACAGTAGTTGATTTTCAGTTTCACAGAGGGAGAAGATGGTCGCATTGATGGTGGTAGTGTGGTGATGGTGTACAAAATGTGGGTTAGCTTTGAGTTGAAGGAGTTTGTCCTTGTTGAAGTCGCTTAAACGAATTTACTGGGAATCGAGTTGGACACATCTAAAAATCCAGTTTTCTTGATCGATAGCAATGATTAAATGAGAGTAAAAGAGAGAGAAAATATTTTCATTAATTTTAATGTAAACACTTGAAGTTAAACGGATGGATGGATGGTGGCAAGGACATGCACATATAGTCTTGTTTTAGTTTCACAGTTTGGAGTTTTTCTTGTTCTTCGAGTTCGCCCAGGGTTCTTGTGATTTTAAAGCAAGAACCTAAAAGGGACATTGTAAATCGATAATAATAAGTTGGTTTGGTTTTTAAAGAAAGCTGATCATTTTGATTTATTTTTTAATTGAGATCAAGCTATGTAGGTAGGTAGGTACGTATGTTGGTTTGGATTTTTTTGTAAGTTAGGTGACGTTGGTATAGATGCACCACCTTCTTTACAAATGATCATAACATTTTTAAATTTAACCCTGTTTGGCTGAGATTTTTAAATCCTTTCAATAGTTTAGTTATGAAAGTTAGTAAACAGTTAAATTTTTGATAACTTTTAAATTTTTTAAGTGAGAATTAATTTTTCGAAAAATGGGAAATGGTGCATTGTGCACCATCATATGTACCAAATGCACCAGTCATATGTGCAGAATGCACCATGAAGGTACTAAATGCACCAAGCATTAATTGAAAGAATAAAAACCAATTTCCAAAGCTTGAACTGAGTTCAATTTATAGTTTAAGTTAAACTACAGCATTTTCCCGTCTAAACCTAATTTCAACGTGGAATTTATTTACTTTTTTTTCATAACCAATTCCATCAGCGAATATATGTCTGCTGTTGAAAAGTTATTTCTTTCTTTTCTTGCACAATTATTGGTTTCTTTTCAATTTGTTTAGTCTTGTTCGTGTGACTAAAAACAAAATGTCGACAAATTATTTGTTGCACCTGTTCTTTGCTTCAGAAGGAGAAAGAATAGACAAGGAAAGATTTGCGTAGTGTTTGCAATACATTTGCGAAGCAAAAACGTACAATGCTGCCAACTCTTTTTCATAAAATCTAGTTAAACGAAGTTTAACTGAACTGAAGTTCAGATTTCACTGTGAAAATGAACGAGTTAAACCAAAAATTTAAAATAAGTTTAAGAATCAGCTGTTCTTAAGTTTAAACTCCCACTGCAAACTGGGGGATAGAGATTCGGCTATTTACATAATGATTGCTACCGTTTAGTTGGTCCTGACCCGATACAATAAGATCTTTGAAAAAATATTTTATATCTTCCTCTCTGACCAAAGAGCTGCTCGCCTCTGGTCTTTCGAGTGAAGTCCTTGCTTGCAGTTCACAACTGGTTTCTGTGGCATCTTTAATAAAAACAGTAAGTTTTATGGGCTAAACAGATTTGCAGCTTTTTCCATGCAGCGTAAATAATTTACACAGGTTTTTATGGGAGTAGATTCACTCAAGAGCTGCATGCAGCGCAGCGCTGCACGATGTCTCTATTTCTAAATTTGCTGCGCAGCATCATTGCAGTCGCAACAGTAAAGAAAAAAAATCTTAAATAATTGGTATTTGGCATTACTTATATTGACATCAGCAGTAGCCCGTAGGGTAATGGTTAGTGCGTTCGACTGTCAGGCTGGAGGTCTGGGATCGCTTCCCAGCCTCGTCCACATAAAAACTAAAACAGTTTTTTTCCAGGGCTACTGCCTCTTGCGAGGAATTGACAAATCCTCCAAGAGTATCACTTGTCACGAATAAGTGCTTCTCGTCTAGCCGTTCGGATTCGGCATTAAATTGTAGGTCCCTTCCATTCCTGTCGAAAGGCGCACACAGGAATGGTTGCGAGCTGTTAGTGACTAGGCCCTGGTTCTCCATGAGCCGTTGTGCCACCCGATTTATTTATTTATTTTTTTTTATATTGACATCACCTGCCATTCATTCAAACAAAATTGTTTGTGTTGGTGATTTTTTTTTAAGAATCCATGAAGCCGGCACGGCTTTGCCATCCTGCTATCGTCCAACGAAGAAAACCTCGTTCCAACACATTGGCAATGCTGTGCTTTCATGTATATGTTTGAACTTAACTATGCATCATGAATGTCAGAAACTATGCACATGTGTTTCGTGTGCAGCTCTGCATGCATAGATGCGCGCAGACTGGCTGCACATCTGTTTTAGCCATTAGTCTACATTCAAAACTTTAAGGTGCACAATGTACCATGGTGCATTTAACACTATGCTTTCGTGGTGCATTGTGTACCAACACGGAATTTTTGTTTAAAAATAAAATACTTCATAAAAAATGCAACTAAGCTATGAACTATTTCTTTTAAGATATAAAGAAAAGTCTTAATAACAGTTTTATGAAACTTTATTGAAGAAAACCTTTTTTTTCACTTAAATATTTTTTTTCACTTAAATATAAAAAAATAATCTCACCTTATTTTTTTCTTTTTCACTTAATATTCATACAAAACTGCGCACGCGTCCGCCAACAAAGAGGAGCACAACCAGACTTAACTCTTCTGGCCTTATTAAAAGTAACGGATACAATGGAATTAGGTATACACTAATACAGCTGCTGGTTGGGTGAATACAAGTGTGGTGCATTTTGCACCACTGGTGCATCTGTGACAACGTTACCCTACCCCTTTAATTTGAAAGCATTTTCGAAGTACAGTCAAGAGCAATAATATAACGACGTGTTATGAAAATAAAATTGATTATCACGTCAAAAAGCAGTTGTTCCAGCTGAGGTCAATGAAAATGCTGCTGCCGTATATCGATTTTTTTCCACGTCATTCAAAAAAATTTAAACCAAAAACTAAACGTTTCTGAAAAAAAATTTTCAACTAAAAAATGTTTTTATACAAAAATAATATTTGCTTTTTTTATTTTTTTTTTTTTTCGTTCTAGAATAGTCGTTAAGCATTTTCTATCAGTGTTGGTTCTACGCAGTTCCATTTACATTATTAGAAAGATTAATAGGAGCATCTTCAAACAAATTCATATCTTTAAAAATGATTAACTTACCTTGTAGGACTGGAGGCAACCGTAGCTTTAACTATCTCATCGCGGCTTCAGAAAAGAATGATGCCAATTCATAGCTTTAGTCTTAACATTAACAAAACCGCAGGCCGGACAAGGTTTTTCAGGTGCCAATGGGTAGAAAACGCATTTTTTCGGTTGTATTTTTGGCTAAGGATACCTAAACCATAATGGATTTTTATAAATGGGGTATCAAATGAAAGCTTAGGCTGCCCCCTTTACAAAACCAGGGGTCGGACAATTTTTTGTTGGTTATTGCAGCGAGTCCGACCACTTTTGTAAAAAAGAGCTATTAAAATGCATTTCAGTGGTAAAAGCGTTTTTTTAGGCTATATGAAATAGTTTTGCATACTTATCCACCTGTTAAACGCAATGGATACAAAAATAGCTATTTTTACAAAAGTGGTCGGACTCGCCACAACAACCGTCCGTCAACTGGTTTTGTAAAGAAGATAGTCTAAGCTTTTATGTGATGCCCCATTTATAATAATCCATCATGGTTTAGGTATCCTAAGCCAAAAATACAACCGAAAAAATGCGTTTTCTACTCATTGGCACCTGAAAAACCTTGTCCGACCAGCTATGAATTGGCATCATTCTTTTCTGAAGCCGCTATGAGATAGGTAAACCTTGGGTCGCCTCCCGTACTATTGGAGCTTTAGATTCGTAAAAAAAATGAATTAGAAGTTTTTCTGTGCGGGTTTAAACTCAAGTTAGCTCTTGATTATGTGAAATGGTTTTGAAATTTAATCTTTCGTGCTTTCGAGGCTATTCTGCATTAATTCTCCACGTTTATATAGACAAATCTATTTCCAGAGTTAACAAATCTGGTTTAAAATACGACTGGAAAACTGGGCCTTAGAAAATTTGATCAATGTTGCTATCGCAATGAAAGCTTATAGGGCAAAAACCTGCTTATACGGTTTTTATACAAGAAAATCAATTAATTACTATTGGGTAAAGGTACTTTTTCTTTTTTTTTGTTGAAAAATGGTTAATGGTTAATGGTGTATTTTCTCGAAAACAAAAAGTTTAATTTATCTTCCGAATTCATATCCGGCCATATATGGACAAATAGTTAAAAATAAAAAAATAATTTTTCATTTGGTTTAATTTTTTCGTAAGAAAATTTATTCACAAAAATTTTAAATGCTTGGCTACCTTAGGACTATAGAACCCGAAAATTATGAAAAAAAACCGGGTACACAGTTTTTTGAAACTATTCTAGAAATTACATGTACGAAATGTAATGAAAATTGTTAGAGCCGTTTTCAAGAAAACTTGATAAAAACAAAATGGTTTCATTTTGGCTACCTGTTGTAGATGAAATAAAACAAAAATTCCAATTTCTTCATTAGGAGAAACATTAAAAGAATTCACACCAAATTTGAACCAAATACCATAATTTTTTTAGGCTCTAGCTCAATGTTCACCAGAATGCAAAGACAACCAGACCGACGGACGTCTTTTGGAATTTTCCATAATCGTAATGTGAGTTTTGATTTAAACCTCGTAACTTTTATATGGCACGAAACCAATACTTGCCCTAAGAGCAAGGAAGAATTGTGTACTTAATCTTTTATTAAAGTGGTGTACTTTTAAAAAATAAACAATTTTCGGTTTCTCAAGTTTCAAAGCAAGGTATTTGGTGTTTAAATGACAAAATACTTTAGACCGTTCAAGAAAATAAGTAGGCTAAATTAGATTGCTTAGATATTGATAATTTTCAACTCATGGCAGGAGTAAGGAGCTTCAGGAGCAAATATTTATCTAATAAAAGATTTATAAAAAGGATCACATTATTTTAGGTGAAAAAGAAAAAAAATGGTATCTTTTGTAAACACAGAATTTAATTAAAAGATATTCCTACCCTAGGATATACTGTTTTGTTGTTTTAACACTAAAGTTTTTTTTTCGCTAAAAAAAAAAATAGTTTGAACTCGATCCGTGTATTAGGTTAAAGAAGTAACTGAAATTTCTTACTTAAATAGCGTCTGCGATGCAATAAAGAAACACAAACAAACACCAAAGTTATTGAAATCACAAAACAAAAGCAAACAGATAAGCATTTTATATACAACCCATAACACAAAACTTCATCTTTAACATCGAAAGAAATTTAATCTTTCGTGCTTTCTAGGCTATTCTGCATTAATTCTCCACGTTTATATAGACAAATCTATTTCCAGAGTTAACAAATCTGGTTTAAAATACGACTGGAAAACTGGGCCTTAGAAAATTTGATCAATGTTGCTATCGCAATGAAAGCTTATAGGGCAAAAACCTGCTTATACGGTTTTTATACAAGAAAATCAATTAATTACTATTGGGTAAAGGTACTTTTTCTTTTTTTTTGTTGAAAAATGGTTATTAATGGTGTATTTTCTCGAAAACAAAAAGTTTAATTTATCTCCCGAATTCATATCCGGCCATATATGGACAAATAGTTAAAAATAAAAAAATAATTTTTCATTTGGTTTAATTTTTTCGTAAGAAAATTTATTCACAAAAATTTTAAATGCTTGGCTACCTTAGGACTATAGAACCCGAAAATTATGAAAAAAAACCGGGTACACAGTTTTTTGAAACTATTCTAGGAATTACATGTACGAAATGTAATAAAAATTGTTAGAGCCGTTTTCAAGAAAACTTGATAAAAACAAAATGGTTTCATTTTGGCTACCTGTTGTAGATGAAATAAAACAAAAATTCCAATTTCTTCATTAGGAGAAACATTAAAAGAATTCACACCAAATTTGAACCAAATACCATAATTTTTTTAGGCTCTAGCTCAATGTTCATCAGAATGCAAAGACAACCAGACCGACGGACGTCTTTTGGAATTTTCCATAATCGTAATGTGAGTTTTGATTTAAACCTCGTAACTTTTATATGGCACGAAACCAATACTTGCCCTAAGAGCAAGGAAGAATTGTGTACTTAATCTTTTATTAAAGTGGTGTACTTTTAAAAAATAAACAATTTTCGGTTTCTCAAGTTTCAAAGCAAGGTATTTGGTGTTTAAATGACAAAATACTTTAGACCGTTCAAGAAAATAAGTAGGCTAAATTAGATTGCTTAGATATTGATAATTTTCAACTCATGGCAGGAGTAAGGAGCTTCAGGAGCAAATATTTATCTAATAAAAGATTTATAAAAAGGATCACATTATTTTAGGTGAAAAAGAAAAAAAATGGTATCTTTTGTAAACACAGAATTTAATTAAAAGATATTCCTACCCTAGGATATACTGTTTTGTTGTTTTAACACTAAAGTTTTTTTTTCGCTAAAAAAAAAAATAGTTTGAACTCGATCCGTGTATTAGGTTAAAGAAGTAACTGAAATTTCTTACTTAAATAGCGTCTGCGATGCAATAAAGAAACACAAACAAACACCAAAGTTATTGAAATCACAAAACAAAAGCAAACAGATAAGCATTTTATATACAACCCATAACACAAAACTTCATCTTTAACATCGAAAGAAATTTAATCTTTCGTGCTTTCTAGGCTATTCTGCATTAATTCTCCACGTTTATATAGACAAATCTATTTCCAGAGTTAACAAATCTGGTTTAAAATACGACTGGAAAACTGGGCCTTAGAAAATTTGATCAATGTTGCTATCGCAATGAAAGCTTATAAGGCAAAAACCTGCTTATACGGTTTTTATACAAGAAAATCAATTAATTACTATTGGGTAAAGGTACTTTTTCTTTTTTTTTGTTGAAAAATGGTTATTAATGGTGTATTTTCTCGAAAACAAAAAGTTTAATTTATCTTCCGAATTCATATCCGGCCATATATGGACAAATAGTTAAAAATAAAAAAATAATTTTTCATTTGGTTTAATTTTTTCGTAAGAAAATTTATTCACAAAAATTTTAAATGCTTGGCTACCTTAGGACTATAGAACCCGAAAATTATGAAAAAAAACCGGGGACACAGTTTTTTGAAACTATTCTAGAAATTACATGTACGAAATGTAATGAAAATTGTTAGAGCCGTTTTCAAGAAAACTTGATAAAAACAAAATGGTTTCATTTTGGCTACCTGTTGTAGATGAAATAAAACAAAAATTCCAATTTCTTCATTAGGAGAAACATTAAAAGAATTCACACCAAATTTGAACCAAATACCATAATTTTTTTAGGCTCTAGCTCAATGTTCATCAGAATGCAAGGACAACCAGACCGACGGACGTCTTTTGGAATTTTCCATAATCGTAATGTGAGTTTTGATTTAAACCTCGTAACTTTTATATGGCACGAAACCAATACTTGCCCTAAGAGCAAGGAAGAATTGTGTACTTAATCTTTTATTAAAGTGGTGTACTTTTATAAAATAAACAATTTTCGGTTTCTCAAGTTTCAAAGCAAGGTATTTGGTGTTTAAATGACAAAATACTTTAGATCGTTCAAGAAAATAAGTAGGCTAAATTAGATTGCTTAGATATTGATAATTTTCAACTCATGGCAGGAGTAAGGAGCTTAAGGAGCAAATATTTATCTAATAAAAGATTTATAAAAAGGATCACATTATTTTAGGTGAAAAAGAAAAAAAAATGGTATCTTTTGTAAACACAGAATTTAATTAAAAGATATTCCTACCCTAGGATATACTGTTTTGTTGTTTTAACACTAAAGTTTTTTTTTTCGCTAAAAAAAAAATAGTTTGAACTCGATCCGTGTATTAGGTTAAAGAAGTAACTGAAATTTCTTACTTAAATAGCGTCTGCGATGCAATAAAGAAACACAAACAAACACCAAAGTTATTGAAATCACAAAACAAAAGCAAACAGATAAGCATTTTATATACAACCCATAACACAACACTTCATCTTTAACATCGAAAGAAATCAAAAATCTAAACTAAACAATATAGCAGGTATAGTTATATAATTTATGTATTGAACAAACAAAAAAAACATCTTATTTACAACCCGTAACCGGAAGCCCGAAACGTCAAAAACAACGAGAAAATAAATAACTTTCCCCAAAATAAACTGCCCAAAACGAAAGAGTAAGTCGAAAACATTTCTGGCACGCAATTTATAGGTTACCAACCGCCCAGCCAGTGGCGGGCGGCACCACACCGAGCAAAGATTTTCGGTGGTGGATTGGTGTCGGTTTGAAAATAAATGGCGCGTTACTTTCTTCAAGCTAAAAAAAGTTTATCGTGTTTTGAACAAAATCGAAAGAGAAAAACAAAATTAAATTAATTTATGAACACCCACCAACGGAGCGGAGAACTACACAACAAAAGTCACAAACACTCTGGGGTCTTACAAATCACACACAAAATTGGAACTTTATAAAATTGTGATTTCAATGGTAATGGCGACAAGGAGCAGCAGCATAACCACCCACTCCCCTGAAAGTAGAGGAAATAAAGTTCGAATAGCAAATCGATTGACAGAGAGTCACATCTGTTTTACACAATTTATCCCGATACTCCATTACTGAGATTACATTTCTCAGTTTTTTAGGATTCTCCGTCGGGGTCGTCGTCGCCATCGTTGAGGAAAAGACTGACGACTTTGTTGGGTGTATGTTTAAAGCTCTGTTGTGGCTATCATCGGAAATGGTCTTACACAAAATCCAATTGATTGTCTTTCTGGCTTTTGCACCCTCCCAAAGATTCACACAGCCCAAGTCCACACGAAGCCCTCCCATATCTCCCATCGCAAAGAGCAATTTTTTTGTCCCAATTTTACGAGGGAAATCAGTTGCTTTTTTTTTGAGTTTTTTTCTCCAACTTTTTTGTTTTGTATTCTATATTTTTTGTTCAAGGGGAGCAACCACCATAATCGATTCCCAATTGAATCTTTACACTTTAGTGCAAGAAGGTTGACGGTTTGTCTCAAGGATTATTACCCATTCCAATTGTTCATTCTTTTAGTAATTTATAGCTTTTACCCTGCGAAATCCCCATAGAAAAACAGAGTACATCGTAAAAAAGGAATTGCTATTATTTTGTATATGAAGGTATAGAACGAGAGTGGGAGGGGGGGCGGGCGTAGAGAAACGGAGGAATTGTTGGCAAGTTTTATATAAATACTTATATGTATATTATATTTGAAAAACACTTTTGTGAAAGTTATTTTAGAGCTATGACGATTCAATGATGGTCATGTACAAACACAAAAGATAACAAGAAAAACAATAACGAGAAAAGAATAATATCTCATCATAAAAGTAAAGTTAAGGAAATCCTTTGGAGAATATTGAGGGTTAGCAAAAAAGCAAAGTGTGTTCTTTTTTTTTGTTTCTTTTTTTTTGTTTGTTTGTTTTATGTTTTAGGACACGGGTAAATGTTTGAGATACTACAAAATTAAGTTCGAGATATTTAAGAATCGTTAAGGTTTATGTATTAAGATGAAAACCATGAAGTATAGTAATTTTCCTTTCATGAGATTAAAACTGACTACGTTCAATAATAATTTATACGAATCTTCTTTTATTGAGTCAATATTTGAATAAACTTTTTAATTTGTTTTTTTTTTAGAGCCACTTTTTCAGTATGTTGAATGCGAATTAGCACAACAAATTTGATAAATTAATTCTACATGAACTCAACTTCTGAGCTTGTTAAGTGGTTTTCATCCTCCACAAAAAAACTTATTCTTGACGCAATTCTGTTTGTCAGTTGGTCTGTCTGTCTATCTGTACCTGCAATCCTGCAGCCTAAACCACTGAAGCTATTTTCTTCAAACTTCGGACTTAAGGTTCTAAGGTAAGTCCCTAGAGGATGAATTGATTTTTTTTTTATTTTAGATTCAACAATAACGGTACCTACCTGCTATGCAACCAATACACAAAAACTGATTTATTTCAAAAAACAGCTCCAACGATTTTGAAAAAAAAAAATATGACTCGCTATTAGGAATATAGTTAAAATTTTGATATTTATAACTGTTATTAATGGTACCTGTAATATTACCAATATTTTGATTTTCAAATTTATCGTTAATAACTTAACCGATTTCAACCAAATTTCTATACAGGACGCTTATGTTAGTTTTGACAATTTAACATTATAGTCCAGTGCATTTATAATCTGACCCAGCAGTCAGATTTTTTTCTTTTATTCGATAGAGAGTTGATCGAAGATGATAAATCTCAGTTTTCGCATTCGCACCATTTACCGTTTTGTCGCTATCTTGGATTTTACTTTTTACTAAATAAATCGGTTCATATTATTCTTACAAAAACAATTCTAAGAGATAAAATGCGTAGAATAAAATTTCCTTATATATAGGTAAATATAAAAAGTTACAGGCCAACAACAAACAAAATTTAGTATTTTCCTAAATTAAGGACATTTTGAATCAAAAAATAGAAAAAGTTTCTACTACAAGTTGGTTGGGCTCAAAATTTGGAACAATTTTAATGCACACATTTTTTCTGTATTTCAATAAATAAAAAAGTTATGAATATTTTTCTATTAAAAAAAAATGTTTTATATACGAGAACTCATTTTTTTTTAATCTGAGATCATGTCTGAAAAGCTTGATTTGGGCTCGCTATAATTAGATTTTCGCTTTGCCAAAACCGTTTGTATGATTTAAATTTTAGTTTGTAAATTTCCAATATTCGTTACTAGGGGAAAATTAATTGGTGGGTCCAATTAGAATAGCCGTTTTGTACACGGAAAGAATACATAAATCACCAATTGCAAAATTTTAGGTTGTAATTTACGAAACACTTTTTTTTGTAAATCAAGGCGCTTTTATTAAAAAATAACTGAACATTTTGTAATTTACTAGTCAAATCATCGTAAAAAGCTAAATTTTATAATTCGATATTTATTATCAAAAGTTTTAATTCGAGCTTTTTGACTTGAATGTAAATTACAAGTTTTGGAATCGCAATCTACTACTTCAGGAGAGTAATTTAATTTTACAACTTATTGATCTTGTTTTGCGAACTTTAAATGGTAATTTTCATTTTCTCAATGCTCAAACCAGCAAAATGTAAGTAGCTACCATATAAATATTGATCCCACACGATCGCAATTTACGAAAATAGGTATTTGCAAATTATACAGTAAACTACAATTTTTTTAGGCGTAATCTAACACTTCAGGGGAATAATTTAAATATTTATATGGTGATTTGAACCAACCAACAATTAAATAAGTTTTTGAAGTGATTAAGTTTCAACATAGTCCCCTTATATCGTGCGATGGCATAGGTGGTAGCGTGTTGGATTCAGTCGATCTCGTACTGTGGAAGTGTGTAGACGTTTTCGGCTTTCATAGAGTTTCAGATTAAAATCGCGAGTGGTTAAGTCCACGTTACGCCAAACTATTTTCAAAGTGTGAAATAGCACAGAGGTAGAGTGGCAGATCCCGTAGCCGAATCGCAATCTACTACTTCAGGAGAGTAATTTAATTTTACAACTTATTGATCTTGTTTTGCGAACTTTAAATGGTAATTTTCATTTTCTCAATGCTCAAACCAGCAAAATGTAAGTAGCTACCATATAAATATTGATCCCACACGATCGCAATTTACGAAAATAGGTATTTGCAAATTATACAGTAAACTACAATTTTTTTAGGCGTAATCTAACACTTCAGGGGAATAATTTAAATATTTATATGGTGATTTGAACCAACCAACAATTAAATAAGTTTTTGAAGTGATTAAGTTTCAACATAGTCCCCTTATATCGTGCGATGGCATAGGTGGTAGCGTGTTGGATTCAGTCGATCTCGTACTGTGGAAGTGTGTAGACGTTTTCGGCTTTCATAGAGTTTCAGATTAAAATCGCGAGTGGTTAAGTCCACGTTACGCCAAGCTATTTTCAAAGTGTGAAATAGCACAGAGGTAGAGTGGCAGATCCCGTAGCCGAAGATAGCCGGTTCAAACCCCGGTCAGGGTCAAATATTTTATCGGCTTTTTTTCATAATAGAGAAGTCGAAAATATAATTGAGTGGGATAGAACTCATTTTGGTGAAGAAGAGCTGAGTGCGGGGCCATCGAATGGTGGTGTACCAGCGCACATAACAATGCCAGCAACGGCACCAGCAACGGGGGCATCGAAAGATGTCCCAGCAGACAAGCCAAAGAAGGCAACAACAACAAAGCCGACAACGCTAAAAACAGCAACGGCAGCCAAAGCGGGAACAGCTAAATTTTCCTTAGCAACAAGTAATAAAAGAAAAAAAGTAAACTATGTTCCGAATCTGGTAAAGCGCCCAGCACGCCGTCCCACCAACACTTCAGCTCAGCTGCCAGCTGATGGGGGGAAGACGGTGCAAGAGAAAGAACCAGCAGCTAATATTCAAAGGCATCAGACAGTGAATTCCAAAGTCATCGAGGACGAGGAAATAGAGATGTCCGAGGGTGGAGAAGGGCTCTTCACCAGCGATGGCAAAAATGATTTCGTCAATCTGGCATCGGAAGAGGAGGAAATCCAAGAACAAGCTCTCAATAGTATCGTTGAGAAAAAACAAAAACAAATCGAGCAGTTAAGAGCAGAGGTGCAGGAGATAGTTAAAGCCCTCAAATACAAACAAGAAGCTCGAAGAGAGCGAGAAAAACAGGAGCGTGAAAATAAAAAGTCGCTACAGGCTCCACAAAAAGTAGCGCAACAGCAAACGAAGAAGGCGGAGCTGCAACCGACAACAATGCAGCCCCAGCAACAGAAACAACAACCAGAGCAGCAACAAAATAAGCTGCAGATAGAACAGCCACAGCAAACACACAAACAACAACAACAGCAACAAGATAAAGAACAGCAGCGAAAACAACAGCAGCCGATCCAGAAGAAGCAGCAGCAGCAGATACCACAGCAACAGAGAGAACACCAGCAGCAGCCACAGCCGTCGCAGGTAAAAAAAGAAAAGGTGCCACCAATAAACACTTATAAAATAGAATTACAGGACACAATAAAGCTATGTAAGTCGGCCATAGGCACAAACTTTACAATTAAACGTTTAAGTGTAGATAGGCACGCTATTCAGTGCTTTAAAATTCAAGATTATAAGATCATTAAAGATTTGTTGAAGGAATCCACAACGGAGTTCTTTAGTTTTACCCCAAAAACTGAAAAGTTTCAGACGGTCCTACTAAAGGGCATAGATTCCTACACGGACCCACAGGCGCTCTTAAATGAGCTCCGCCAAAAAGCGGGCGACGATCTCGAATTTATCGGGGTTAAGCCGTTCGCTACAGTTAAGGCCAGGCGGGAGAAACGGAATCTGCCGTTCTTCCTGGTACAGCTATCGCCCAGCAGCAAACTGGAAAGTCTGAGGAGTATCTCCGTCCTCGACTACCAGCTTGTGACTTGGGATAAATTAAAGAGGCGCGGCGACATGCTTCAATGCATGCGCTGCCAAAGGTTCGGTCATGCAGCAGCAAACTGCGAAATGCAGTCACGCTGCGCGAAGTGTGGCGAGAACCACATTGTAGGAGAGTGTAAGCTCGGGCAGGAAAGGGTCGAATTGACCCAACTTAAATGTGGACTTTTCCGAGGCGACGGGCACCCCGCAAACTATCGGGGATGTCCGCCGTTTCAGCAAATGAAACACAATAAAGCGGCAAGGCAAGCAGAGATGATAGAAAGACGCCCACCAACGCGTCCTCAAACAACAATTTCCGTCAATCCCCAAATTTCCTACGCCCAAATGGCGTCAGGAAAGGGAAAAACGGTACAGCCTGCGCCAAAGGCAGCCCCACAGGCACTTGTGCCTAAGGCTCCGGACGCACAGGCCGAAATAAGAGGTTTGCTACTGGCCATTCAGAGCCAAATAGCAGGACTTCAAAAACAGATAAGTGAGCAGGCGAAAAGGGTAGACAATATCTACTCTGCTTTGCCGAGCTTATCGCATTTTATAGGTTAAGGGCGCGCTGCCGGAGAGGCCCTTAAAGATCCTTGCTGTGAATGTAAATTCATTGATTAGGACCGAACGTAGAGCAAATCTATTCCAATTGTTGAAAGATCAGAGTCCTGATGTGTTTATGGCCAGCGAAACGAAGCTAAACCAGAAACATAAATTGACTAACAATAATTACAATATCGTACGAAGAGATCGGCCCAACTCCACTTGAGGTGTGGAGGAGTCGCAATCTTTGTACGAAAAGGCATAACTTATAAAGTAATATATAATAGTGAAGTACGCAGATTTCGGTTGCTTGAGGCGTGTATCGTATGCATTCCTCTCAAACATGGGAAGCGGTTGTATGCGATTGCGGCTAATGCACCGGAATCACCTCAGCCAACTGAATTTTTAACAGAGCTCGAAAAACTTTTTCAATGCTTACAACTGAACTCGGAAGAGAATTACTATCTTATGGCCGGTGATTTGAATGCCAAACATGTAGATTGGGGAAATCAAATACAAAATCCGAGAGGTAGCCATCTATTTAATTGGATGTGTCAATACAACGTTGAGTATATGCTCGACCTTTTGGCTACTGATAGGCCTTCGTTTCCAAGGAGCGGTTCCTATCTGGATCTATTGTTGAAAGATACAAGACTGACAATTACTGACACTGTCGGTCAACGACCAGGAAACTGTTTACAAACGATCGAGTACGACAGTGACCACTGGGGACTTGCTGCCGTAATTCAACTTCCGAACGAGCTCGTGGAGTTGGAGGAGTATGTGCCAGTGCATTCTTACAATTACAGTAAGACTCGCTGGCCACGCTTCACCAGCGCTTTATCGAGTGAACTACGAATGAACAACATATCCCCACCAAATGACAGGAATTTAACAAATACCGAAATTGACGATTACTTGGAAAAGATGGACAGTACAATCCAACGAACAATGGAAAAAACAATACCAAAATACAAAGAACGCGAAGCCACAGACATGTACCGCAACGCGACCATCGACGCACTACACAGACGAAAAAGTGGACTTTTGACAAGACTGAAACTCTTGTACAGACGTTTTACTGACATACACGATCTGGAGATTAGGACACTGAAGTCGTCAATTAAAAATATCAACCAATTGATCAAGGAAAATTACCGGTTGTCTATTAATTTGTATTGGGACAACAAAATTCGGGCCGTTAATTCTAGCGACCCGAGTATGTTTCCTCAAATTAATAAAATATTTACACGGAATGATCAAAACGAACTTCCGTGTCTTAAGCTTCAGAGAACGACAGAGAACAGAGACGTACTTCTGATAGCAGGCATAGATCCAGAGGAAGCCGTCTTGGACGATGACCTCTTTATAATCGAAGATCCTCGTGAGAAAGTGGAGGCTGTGGGGGCTGCTTTTCAGCAAGTGTACAAGGTGAATGCTAGCATTCGCCCGAACCATGACCTGGAAAACAGAGCCTTGCTTCACCACTTCTACCTTCGAAATGAAATGACGCAATGGCGATCAGAGAATCTCGGTTTCACCAGGTTCAATGAAGAACACTTGGCAAACGCCACCATCGCCGAGCGAAACGGGGCTAATTCCCTGTTAATTTCGAAAGTTGAGCTCCAGCTCATCTTCGCTTCATTAAAGAAAAAGAAGTCAGCAGGAATCGATGGTATATCCAACGTTCTGCTGCGACATCTGCCTCAGGAAGCACTTGACATTTATGCCACACTGTTTAACAACGCTCTAAATAATGCATATTATCCAGGGCGGTGGAAGACAGCTGTGGTTCATCCTCTCCCGAAAAAGGGTAAGGACAACTCTAATCCGGCGAATCTCCGGTCGATAAGTCTTCTTCCGAGTATCAGTAAGGTATTTGAGAAAGTTATAAATAGAGCTCTGTCCAAGTGGGCAGAGGACAACAATATCATACCGGACAATCAGTTCGGTTTTAAGGCGGGACATGACACCATTCATGCCGCGTCTAAGCTCGTTTCTGATGTCCAATGGATCAAATCTAAAAGACAGTGTACCGGTGCTTGTCTGGTTGACTTGGAGAAAGCTTTCGACACCGTATGGTTAGAAGGTCTGTATCTAAAGCTAGCCAGACTGGGCATAAGTAAACCGCTTTTATATATGCTTTATGATATGCTCAATGGTAGAAAGTTTGTTGTCAAAATTGGCAATGTAACTTCTACCACAACCTTCGAAATTAAAAATGGTCTTCAACAGGGAGCGGTGAACTCACCGATTCTATTCAGTATTTACACCAGCGATCTGATAGGTAGTCTAGCCCATGCCAAAGCGTATGCCGACGATCTAATTGCGTACAGAACAGCTCCAACAGTTGAGGTCATCAGAATTCTCTTGCAGCGTGACTTCGACAAGATTCAGCGATATTGCGATGACTGGAAGTTGAAAATCAACTTTCAGAAATCCGAAACCATTCTGTTCAGGACTCCATTGCCCCTAGGGATACAAGAAAGAACTGGCGCAAGCTGGTGATCGTAGGGCCACATGGACATCCACTGGCGAGTAAAAGTGAAGTAAAGTACCTTGGCATCTGGATGGATCAGTATTTGTATTTCGACAGACATATAAATGCTGCTCTGACCAGAGCTAGGGGAGCTTTTGCCCTGACAAAACGGTTGTTTTATAGAAGCCGTCTTGACAGCAGGGTTAAGGTGATTCGCTACATGGCCCTTATCCGGCCAATGATTGCCTATGGATGCCCGGTGTGGTTCAACGTTGCCCCATCTCAAATGGAAAAGATTCGGGTGTTTGAGAGGCAGTGTCTTCGACGCTGCCTTGGATTACACAGAACACCAGAGTCGGAGTACAAACATTATTATTCCAACAAGGTTCTATACAATGGAGCCAACATTAACAGAATCGATAATTTTATAATCAAGCTGATTCGGGGTCACATTGCAAGAGCGATGTCCTCAGCCAATAGCTTAATTTTTGGGGCTTACTACCCCAACACCGATTACTACGAGAGTGTGCGCTTAAGTTGATTTATCCCACCCGATGCTTTCCTCTACTTAGACAGTCGAGGGCTGACACAGGATAGAGCGGTGGTTCCGCTAATCTACCACGTCGGCCGCAGAACTGTAGATAGGCGACTCCTTTATAGTCGAGACGTCCTCGCACAGGGCGGAGCAGAGCGCCTTCGGTTCAGTAGGACTGTGTCTGATCGGGACCGAAGAGACAGGGAAAAACAAGAGAACCAGTTTTGGTGGTTTAATGAAGAATTAGATACAATATAGTTGACTTAGTTTTCTCGTCTTGGCCGACTTACATAGTTTTAAGTGTATTTATTAAGTAGGGACAGTCAGGGTGGCACCAAAAAAAAAAAAAAAAAAAAAAAAAAAAAAATATAAAATCCAAAAATCAAACCAAAAAAATAACAAAATCGAAAATGCTTGCTGTGGCTGTTCTAGATTTAAGGTAGTTGTAAGTAGTTTTATAGTAGTTTAAGTATAGTTTTAAGTAGTTTTAATTAGTTTTAATTAGCTCTTAAATACAAATAAAAAATGATATTGTTTCCAAGTTTTTTTTTAAATCTTTCTTGGGAAAAATAAAACCAGGATAAGATATTATTTTAAGTAGTTCGTAGGCCGAAAGGCATTAGCATTAAGTTATTGTTTAATTTAGAGCGCCCGCTTAGAGCCAGTAAGTTATTTTTAAGATATTGATAAGTAGGCTAGTTTTTCATTAATTTTGTCTAGCTTTAAGATAGTTATAAGAAAAATGAATAAATAAAAATGAATTTAAAAAAAAAAAAAAAAAAAGCGTGTTGGATTGATATGCGGAAGGTACCAGGATCGAATCCCAAGTAAGTAAAATAAAATTCTTTTTCAAATATGTAAAATTGTATACACATTTCAGAATAAAAAGGAAGCGGCTAACACTACACCCGTGTGTGGACAAAAATAACAAAATAAAAATACACGCAAATCAACACTTCGACCACAATTCGCAGATTTGGAAATTTTCATTTTTTTTTTATTATGACTATGAAATAATAATAATAATTCAATTTGTATGCCCGTAATAAAAATAAATAAAAAAAAAATGCTACCGAGAGTAGGGATCGAACCCACGATTCCAGGTTAGCCATCAAACACTATATCCAAATTGATATCAAATTGCGATTCGCTAATGGCAATATTTTTTTCCTGGATCGAATTATTGATACTCAAAAGTGTTGAAATATAATTTTTGAGTGTCGATATCTTCATTTCGCTCATTTTTTAATATTGCAAGCAAAACGTCTTAATTTAGTAATTTCCAATCCAAGGTCCAAAACTGGATTCATTTTTCATGATTTGTAGCTTATTTTTCTTGATCTGATCTAAGAATTCTTTCCGTGTATAATAAAAGCGACAAACTTAAATTTAAATCTTAAAAACGGTTTTGAAAAATAGAAAATCTAACTATAGGTAGCCCAAATCAGGATTTTCAGGCAAGCTCTCAGATTTAAAAAAAATGAATTCTCGTATAAAACATTTTTTTTTTTAAGAAAAATATTCATAACTTTTTTATTTATTGAAATACAGAAAAAGTTGTACAATAAAATTGTTCGAAATTTTGAGCCTAACAAACTTGTAGTAGAAAGTTTTTCAATTTTTTATTAAAAATGGCCTGCATTTAGGAAAGTACTAAATTTTGTTTGTTGTTGGTCTGTAACTTCTTATATATTGTCAATAACGAATAAATGTTGAACGCATAACATAGGACATTTTATTCTACTTAACATTGTTTTTGTAGGACTATTACGAAACGAGATATTTAGTAAAAAATAAAATCCAAGATGGTGGAAAAACGGTAAATGGTGCGAATGCGAAAACCGAGATTTATCATCTTCGATCAACTCTCTATCGAATAAAAGAAAAAAAATTGGGGGTGGTACAAACTGCTGGTTCCCCCATATAAAATTCTATAATTGGACTAGACTATTAAAAAAAATATTTAGTGGGTTTTAAAAAAAAAATATTACATTTTTTTTTTTTAAACTCAATTTCTGAAAACGGGTTAGTGATTTTGTTTTCAATCATATGTTAAACTATATTTTTATAGAAACTAAAAGTTGGCATACCAAATTTTATTTTTTAAAATGTTCAAAAAATTGTACATATAATAAATTAAATTTTACTAGCGATATACGTAGTATAGGGCAAGTTTAGTATTCGTGAAAAAAAATGGACCCGACTGGATCGCACAAAATTGTTCTCTTAGCTAACAACTTGAACTTAGCTTAAAACTGACAATGTGCATATATACCTAGATGAAAAAATAAAATTAAACTCAAAACTGGAACTGAAAACTGAAGTGGTTCTTTAACATTATATCGATAAAAAAACTTTTAAAAATAATTTAAAACATAAATTATTACTATAAATTAATATATTTTTGTTTAATAGCTAAAATAGATAGAGCTCAAAAAAAGGTACGCTTTCTGATTTGTTTGATAAATATGAATTTATGAAAAAAAAAAAATTCAAAAATAGTTAGAGTATAAATTTTTTTTTTTTTAAATTATGTATAAAAATTCTTGAAAATTTAAAAAAAGTAAATTTGGTATGCCAACTTTAAGTATTTAATAAAATACAATTTTTTACAAAATTAAAAAAAAATCATTCAGCCTTTTTCAAGATATTGAATTTTCAAAAAAAAATTTCAATATAATAATTTGTTTGAAAAATTTTATATGTAAGCTAACAAGCTTGTAAAGCACATCTTACATACAAAAATTGGTTGAAATCGGTGTAGCCGTTATCGTCAATAACCGATATAAAAAAAAATTGTTTTCATAAATTCATATTTATTAAGCAAATAATATGGCATCCTTTTTTTTTGAGCTCTATCTGTTTTATCTATTAAAATAACTAAATTTATAATAATTCATAGTAATCATTTATATTTTAAATTGTTTTTAAAACTTTTTTTTAATGATATCATAACTATATGGAACCAATATACCAATATATATGTACATTGTCTATTTCAAGCTACGTTAAAGTTGTTAGCTACTTGAGCAAGTTTTGTGCGATGCAGTCGAGCCCATTTTTTTAAGAAAGGCGCTTTGACGAATTTTTAATTTTTTGTTTATAAATGTATATTTACCAAAAAATATCTCATATAATACAAAATTATGGATTAGGTGTGTTTTGTTTGTCCTGAAGTCAAAAGTCTTAAAAAATATTTCAGTATTACCTACAACACAACAACACTTTACTCTGAATACAAAATATTCAATTGAGTCTAATGAAAAATAAAACAAAATGCTATAGCAACGAGGCTATCGTAAGCCTGGTTAAATATCCAGTCTTACGATAGCCTCGTTGCTATAGAATTTTATTTTCTTTTTCAATAAAATATTTTATATTCACACTAAAATGTTGTTTTTTGTAGTTATTTATATTAAAATATTTTTTAAGACGGTATGGTCTTGGCTTTAAGTTGAAACAAAACACGCCTATTAATTTATATATTATATAATAATTCATATTTAAAATTTGTATGTATGTACCACTTAACATTTTATTTTTAACGACATCATTAGATTATTGAACCAAAAACATAAATTACCAATTTCTAGCTGCGTTATTTAAAAAAAAAAAATTATCATCGCTGCCAAAAAAAAATATATTCGGAAATGCAAAACTTAATGTCACAAGGCCCTTACCGCCCCACTTTCTCTCATCTTCAAATCCCTAAAAAACACGATAACTAAACCAAAACTAGGAAGAATAAAAATTCCTCATACATAATTTTCCGTTTACACACATTTTTAGACTGTCGCACATCACATTACCATTTAAATTCAAAAAAAAAAAAAAACAGAAATATTCTAACCCAAAAATCAAGAGAAAAAAGCACACAAACAAAAAACAAACGAGGTCAAAAAGGGACAACATATTAATATTAAGGAGGCAGTGTTACACAAAGGTGACAGATTCTTTTTTTTTCCTGTTGGTGTTTGTAAATTCCATTTGAGTGTGCTCCCAATTCTTCCTTTTCAAAAAAAAAAAGCTAAAATAAAAACAAAAAAAATATTACCATCAACATCACTGGTTTAGTGATGGGACGGTATTTTTTTTAGTAGATTTTTGGGAAAGATCTTTTTTTATGTGAGAAATAATAATAATTCTAAAAAAAATAGAAAAAACTTACATCCTTTGACCCATTTATTCCATAGTTTATTGGAGGATGGATTTTTGTTTGGTTCGTTGTTCGTCTGTTCGTCCTTTTTTCATAAATGAGCATGTTTGTCGCATCGAACAGATAATAAAGTATCTACACATGCATATAGCTAGTGCTGCTGGGATGTTGACGATGATACGATATGTGTGATGCCGATGCTGTTGGCGGTTTTTGATGTGGGAGGAGGAGGAGGCATGCTAGAGATATAAAAATCCTTTAATAATGTCATGATGCATATGTTAAAGTTTTCGAATTGACTGATACTGCTGATTTTGATGATAGAGCAGAATAAATATAAAAAAACACACATACACAACACATAAACATATATGTGAGTGAATGGTGTGTTTAACAACCGAACCCTGCTGCAGGGGTTAATATATGTACATCCTCTTTGGCTATGATATCGTATCACTTTTTATCATTTTGCCAGGAAAGCAATGGGTGGCATGTGGCGTGGCAGTGTGGTGTGGTTTAATGGTTATATCTTCCTTTTTTTTATTGTTCTCATAATAAAATCGAAATGATGTGGATGATGTTTTGATTGTGTCAGCGTTATTTTGTTCATATATTTTTTTAAATTGAGATTATAAAGTTCCTTGTCTAGCCATAAGGCATAAAATAGAGATAACATTTTTGTGTTGTTGTAAAAATAGGTACACCATTTATCGCCTGATTTTCTTGACAAGCAGCGATTTGAAAGTACAAAAAATGTAAAACCAATATCATCTTATATCATATCCTCGGGCAAAAACACATAAAACAGTAATACCGTTCCCTTTTAAAATGTCCTTGAGGTTTGTGTTAGTATTGTGTATAGTATATGTGAATGTGTAGCTACAATATGTGTTGATCGGCCTTGAGAAGAACCATAACATAAATATTTAAACACCTCAACACAGTTTTTATTGTTTTCTTAGAGGTTGCGTTAAAAATGAAATTATACACTTACTAATGTATAAATAGAAACACTGTACGTTAAGTATATTCAGCGAAAAATATAAAGGAAGTTGAGTTGAAAGGTAAATCAGTAGGTATGTATGTACCTAGGTACAAACAATTTTGAAAAAAAAAAAACAATTTTTTTTTTTAATTTTGAGTTTTAAAATATTTTTTCAAAAACTATTCAAAGGCTATATTTTATATTTTTTTTTAAATCTTTAATTTTTGTTGTTTGTTTTTGTTAATTTTAAAATATTAAATAATTTCTAATTTTAAAATCTTAAAGCTGCGATTGAAAAATACCTATGGTGGATCTAAAAATTAATTACCTATAAAGTTATTTCCACTTTTTTTGGTATTTTGGAAGGTATGTATAAAAAAAAACTGGAATTTAAAATTTGATTGTGTTTTGCAATTTTGATTTATTTCCACTCACTATAATCTCCACTCATGTACTCATGTCCGTTATTTTGTGTCATGTCGAAAACATTTGCTCTCAGGGGCGTAAATTTTTTTACACCGGCATCGGTGAAAAAAAATACCCTCAAAATTTCAGCCTGCACTGCACTGGTGCTATGAGAATAATTTGTTTTCCATTAAAATTAAGGCATTGCGCATGCGCAAAATCAATTAAAAAGTATGACTAAAATTCCCATAGAAAGTTGACTCATTCCACAAGCAATTAGCAATGATTTTCAATTTTTTTTAAATGTTAAAAACAATATTATACCTAGCTAAAAAATGACCATGTAATTTGCACTTCAATTAAGTTTCGGCACGGGTTCAAATTGTGATAGAAGGCTAAAATTTTGAGGGTATTTTTGTTTGTCACCGTGTAACAAAATGTACGCCCCTGGGAGCAAATTTTTCGACATGACACAAAATAACGGGCACCCTAAAGTAGATATATAAAAATAAAATGAAGTACAAAAACAATTTTTTAACAAATACCTATTTCAAAAAATGCCTTTTCTCAAATCGCTCCAAAATCAAAACAATATATTCAGCAACTGAAATGCTTTTATCTCCACTCCTGATTTAAGGACATTTTTAGTTTAATGGTTCATATTGAAATAATCAGTTTAATACTTTGTTCACACTGAACGGAATTGCTCCATTTTTGACAATTTTGTGCGGAAATCATTTTCAAAATTGCACAATTTCCTTGGCAATGACGCAATTAATCACCTCAATTTGATACCAAATTTTAAACCAATTTCTTGATAAAGTGGACAAACAGAGCTAACAAAACTATGATCAAATATATCCTGTCACACTGTGTTTACATTTGAAAATTAATTTTTGTGTTTTCATTTTTATTCTTAATTTTACTCCAAACAGTATTAATTAATATACAGGGTGTCCCACCATCTCCGGCCTGAAGGAAAATGCTGGGTTTCTGAGTTAATTTTAAGTCGAAAAACTTTAGAGGTAATTTTCTCGTTTTCGCTTCCTTTTCGACTTATAAGTTATAACGGTTTTTATGATTTTTGATCTTATTTCTTTTAACTACCTCTAACTTTTCCAAACTGCATCCGATTCTTAATTTTTTAATTACAGAAGGAGAGTAAGCAGTTTATATTTGTAACACAATATTTTTCTATGCGGATAACGGTTTTCCCGCAATTAAATATCAAACTTATTAGTTTGACATTTTTAGGTCGTTTTTTTATTTTATTAGTTGGCCACTGAGGTCACCAGATCTTGACCCACAGACCCACTGGACTATTTCTGTGGTGGGGGCATTTGAAAAACGTCGTCCATGAGCGCCAAATAAATACATGGAGGACTTAAATTACCGTATTGACGTATCAAACCGTGACACCAGATCAAAAGGGCCACTGAAAGTATTTTGAGGCAAGCAAAGTTGTTGTGTATCGAGTATCCGGGTGGAATTTTTGAACACCTTTTGTAGGTTACTCGTCCCAAACAAAGAATTAATTTTAATTTTGTATTATTTATTAAACTTTCTTTTTTCTGTTTTTATTTTTTAAATAAATTTAAGTGTTGTATTTGGTTAAAAAGTGTTAACTATTTTTAAGAAAATGAAATGAGCTTTCATAATAAAATAGAAAAAATGTCACTTAATAAGGTGTTTTTGTGGAAAAAATGACACCAAAGTAAAAAAACACATGAAAATGCCAAAAATATGGGTTTGAAAAATTGTATAGCAAATATAAACTGCTTACTCTCCTTGCGTAAATTAAAAAAAAAAAACAAGAATCGGGTGCAGTTTGGCAAAGTTAATTACACCAAAGTCAAAAAACGACCTAAAAATTCCAAACAAATGGGTTTGATATTTAATTGCGGAAAAATGTTATTGCGGGAAAACCGTTATCCATGAACTGCTTACTCTCCTTGCAGTAAATAAAGAAAAAAATTAAAAATTAGAGGTAGTTTAAAGAAATAAGATCAAAAATCATAAAAACCATTAAGTCGAAAAGGAAGCGAAATCGAGAAAATTACCTCTTAAGTTTTTCGACTTAAAATTATGGGGACACCCTGTATACTTATATTTGTAAACCAATTGAAATATTTTTCACACAATGTCCAAAGTCAAAACATGAGTTAGAACCTTGGGTAATTTTGAAATTAAGTTCTTGTAATTGCACAATTTTAGGCTCAGTGGAAACATACCATAAAATTATTCATATTTTCATACCAATAGGAATTTCTAAATATATTTTGTTTTAAGTTGATTTTTATGTTTAGAAAATTTCCCCTCCGGGCCTAAACGGAAATATACCCCTTGTCCCAACAAAATATTTTTCTAGCGTTTTATGATAAAACCTTATTAGAACCACCCTGTACCGAAATGTATTAATTTAAAGTTGGGGAAGACGAATGGGGTCGAAATAACAATCTGAAAAAATTAGGGATTTTTTTGTCAGCATTTCGAACCCAACTGAATAAAAGTTTATATTAAAGGACACACTTATAGTATATACAAAAAATATGTTCTCTTTTGTTAAAGTAAAACTTAGTAAATTACTTCTATTTTTGGTTTGATAGACAACATGCAGATAATAATAGGTCTATCCGTTTCAGTTGGAAAACCTTATACATACAATTTATTCTTGATTGTCTCTTTACTTTAAATGTAATCCAATTCAATTTCCTCTTCTACCTTTAAATTACCCCATTTATTATTAACGAGCACAATTTAAAAATAGCAAACACAATTTAAAAATAGCAAACATAGTATTATTTAAGCAAATCGATTTTGTATCTTCAATATTGTGATTGGTAAATTACAAATTAATGAAGATCTACAATTCCCATTAAACTTATCATTACAAAAGAAAATTACAAAAAAAAAATAAAGAATGAACCAAAGAAAATCAATTGTATGTAAATCACACTTAATATAGGTACCGGTCCAAACGGGGGTAGAAAAAGACATAAAGGGCTTGCAAAAACTTTCTTTTCTACACTAATGTAGGTATATAAGCCAAATTGCATGACCTGCGAAACGAACAAAAAATCTAACTTGACTTCTTTAAACTTTAATGAAATAAGGCAGAATGAAAAAGAACAAAAGAAATGGCAGCAAAAGTAGACTGGTGGAAAATTGAATAACAAGAAGTGGAATTCCATGTCCTTCCCTTGTTCGATTTACAGTTTTTCATGAAAATTAAAAAAGCAGACAACAAGACGAAAAGAGAGTGAGAAAGAGACAGAAATGGAAGAATTCCATCTTCAACTTCTGTTTTAGTTCCAGTGTTTTTTTTTTTAGGGGCCCCCACGACACAGAGTGTAATTTGCCTAGGAAACCTTTAATAGGAACGACTTTTTATTGCTCGAAGGACTATTTGCCGGACTTTCTTATTTAATTTTCTCCTCAAGTTACAGAAATGACTTTTATTACGTTCGGCTTGGTGTGTTCTTGAGGTGGATTCTTTTGTCGCAGTTTTATTTTCTTTTGCTCTTGCAATTTCACTGTGCAATTGGCTTATGTACAACAGTTAATTCAGAGGGGGGCTGCTGAAAATATTATTCCAACTGAACTGAGCAGAAAACAGAACAGAGGTTGCAGTAGGTATGCACGGGCACGCGGTTAGACGACACTAATTGCTGTAAGGACTTTTTATCCATTGGGTAAGTTTCTTGGGTAAAATTTTCATTCACTCTGGCTTGTTTGCATTGCATGCCTTGACAAAGAAAAAAAAATGAACAGGGAAATTGAACCAGGCGTAACGAAATGAAACGTAAAAGACTTGAAAGTTTATTTTTATATTTGAAAAAAGTACTGCTGGTGGCAGATGGTAGGACAGATTTAATTTTATATAGCTATTATACCCGCTTTATACCATGAGCGAGGTACCTACCCAATCTAAAGAGAAATTAAGTTAAGTCCTAAAAAGAAGAAGTTTTGGGCGGTAAATATTTTCAGTCATAAAATTGAAGGTCATTAGTGGATTTAAGTCACGGAAAACTCATTAGTAGGATAGCCTATAGTTGTAGGTAATTTGAAATTTCCAAAAGGAACATTAATTAATTTTTGGTTTAAATTTTTAATTCCCTTTATCTATATCGACAACTGCTACAGTGTTAAACAATCTTGTTTAACATGGAACTTTTTTCTATTAAATTAAACACCAACTTTTTAAAAATATGAGATTTCTAATTTTGATTAATTTTTAATTCTGAAAAGTACCTATTAAGGCGAAAAATATTGTTTTAAAAAAATGAGCAGCTGTATCACTTGCTGTTATGTTCAAGTAGCTTATGTAGACTTCCAACAGTGTAGGTATGTGGATAACAGGAAAAAATATTCAGTTCATTAAAAAATAATTTTTAAAATATGTATAAAACTTTTAAAGAGTGGATAAGATAAAAATCTTGATTTATCCTTCGGCTTTTTTGGTCACAATGGATATGGCAATGAAACAATCAAGTTACATTCGCTTTTCCCGACGTTTTGGCAGGGGTTGCTGCCTTCTTCAGGGGAACTTTATTTCACACAAAAATATATATAAAAAAAAAATTTGTTCAGTATAATAACAATTGTATGACAACATTAAAAATTAGACTTACATTTTGTAAAAATATCAAAAATTTTTAATAAATTTGCATTGAATAAAATGTTTTAAATTTATGCACTTCAAAATGAAGTTCAGTCTTTATATATAAAACTTTATAAAACTTAAAAAGAATAAACAAAAAACAAGTAATTGACGTTTAGTCAGTGACAAGTGAGCAATATACAGTGGATATGTTTTGTGTGTCGAGCTTTCGGTTCATGTTGTTGCGGTTGTTAATGATGTGCAACGTTTCAAGTGTGTAACGCTTTGACGCGTGCCGCTCGGTTTGGAGAATTTGGACATCTTCGAAGTCTGGAGAATGGCCGCTTTCAATTATGTGACTCGCTAATGCCGTTTTCCCAGGGTTGTTAGATTTTATGTCAGATTTGTGGTTAGACATACGTTGACGAAGGAACTGTTTTGTGGTGCCAATGTAGCATTGATTGCAAGGATCGTCGGGTTTGCCCTTACAGTTGATTTTGTATATCACATCCGTGGTTTTGTCTTTATCCGGTTTAACTTTAAGCTTAGTGAAAAGGTGGCTTAGTGTTTTGTTGGATTTATAAGCCAAAAGAACGTCTTTTGATTTGTTGACGACAAACTTTTTGAAGTTTTCAGTTAAACCAGGTACATACACAACACTTTTGTAGTATCCAATAGGGCAATCCGCTTTCAGGTTCAGTGGAGCTTTGATTTTTTGTTTTTGTATAAGACCACGTATAACTGATGAGGGAAACCCATTATCTCGCAGTATTTTTGTGATTTTTATTTCATTGGCGTTATGAAATTTTTCATCACTCAGCGTGAATACTTTGCCAATAAGGTTGGAAGCCGTGTTGATAATGATGTGCTTAGCTTGGTTAGATTTAAAATTAATTAATCTTCCTGACGCTGTGTCTTTATGGTGCCAGTTAAACACGAGACCCTCGTTCTCCCGACGAATTTTCACGTCAAGAAATGCTATTTCACAGTTCTTTTCCATCTCAATTGTGAATTGGATCTTTGGATGGAATCCGTTCAGGGATCTAAGAACATCATCGACTTTGTCTTTGTTTATGATCGCAAAAATGTCATCTACATATTTTGAAACGAACCTTGGTTTTTCTTCCATTTTTTCCAGACATTCTTCCAGCAAATAGTTAAGGACCAAGTTGGCGATAGTCGGCGACAATGGATTACCCATAGGCATTCCAAAAATCTGCACGTAAATGTCATCCTTGTACTGTAAATAGTTGTTGTCTTTTAAGCAAAAATCGAGAATTTCCAAGAATTTGCCCTGGTTCAACGTTGTGTTTTCACTTATTACATCCCATCTTTTTTTAGCTATAGTTATAGCTAAATGGACGGGGATGTTTGTAAAAAGTGAGACAACATCGTATGAGACCAAAACATCATTCTTTTGAAATTTAACAATTTTTGCTTTTTCAATAAATTCATACGAATTTTTTACCGAGTAGATTGATTTTGCTGTCGCGTACTGTAATAACCTTCCTACATATTTCGAAAGTTCATAGCATGGCAATTTCATAGACGACGTAATGGGACGCAAGGGCAGATTTGGCTTGTGTATTTTCGGTAAGCCATAGATTGATGGAAGTTGTGCCGTATACGTAGTCATCTTCGTTTTTTCCCGATCGTCTATAAATTTGTTGTTGCTCAGCCATTTCACCAATTCGTTGTTGCGAGTCTGCAGTGTTGTTGTTGGATTATTCCGCACTCGTCTATATGTACTGCGGTCGGATAACAGGTCACACATTTTACTATCATACTCTTCTCGTTCCATCGCCACAGTAACGTTGCCCTTATCAGCTGGTATAATGATGATGTTTTTATGCTGTTTTAGAAATTGTATGGCTTGTTTGTTTACATTTAGCACATACTTGGCAAATTGATCGTTGCGTTGGTGTCGAAGGAATGAGTGTAGCATATTGCTATATTGTGCTCTGATCATCTCTTGTTCCCTCTCGTCTTGCACATTACGAATAACCTCTTCACCATCAGCTATTAATTGAAAGAGCGGGAAGGTTTTTTTGTCAACAGATTTTTTTCCCATCGATAACAACCATTTGATTTCAAGGGGAAATTGTACTTTTGTTCTATTATCAAACCATTTTTCGTGCATTTCAATATTAAATGATTTCCAAAGTAATGATTTGAGTTGGTCTATTTTCTGTGCATTTAGTTGTTCTTTTTTATTGTACGTGTCTCTAAACACTTGTTTTTGTTTTGTTGTGAACTGTTTCATTGCCATATCCATTGTGACCAAAAAAGCCGAAGGATAAATCAAGATTTGTATCTTATCCACTCTTTAAGTATACTACGAATTGGTCAATAATTCATCTTTAATAAAACTTTTAAAACACTTTTAATAAAAAATATTGGTAAGGTTTAATTGAGTTTTAATTAATGTGCAAGTAAAACCGAAATTATAAAAAATAATTAATTTACTCGTTTTAGAAATATTGAATTTTCCAATTAAAACGTTTGACACTTTTTAAAAAATATAAAAAGAACTTTCGCTTATTTCATTCATTCATGGAAAAAATTACAAAATAGTTTTATGAGAAATGGGCTGGCGACGGTATCTCAAATTCCGAAATTGTTTACAACGTTTGTTCTTATTTAAAATCGTGCACGTGATTACATTGTCATTCAAATTGCATTACAAATGTTTGTTCATATAAACAAGTAGAGTCTCATATTTTTGAAATTAATATTTTCATAAGATAATCGTTGTTTTAGTATACGAGCCATAAATTGCTTGTTTGAAAAAATAATACTCGAAGGTATATTAAAAAAGTTCTGAAACAAGTACATAATGAAAATGAATTTACAAGATTGGATCGCACTAACTTGTTCTTGTATCTAACAACTAAAATGAAGCTAGACATTTACGGATTCTATAGTACTGGTTTAATAATATTTTTCGACCTGGACTTAAGATTCCATAGAAGGAAAACTGAAATTTTTCTTTTGGCTCAAAAAATAACGGTACCTGAAATACAACTGTTATGAAAAAAGTAATTTTTCTCAAATACGGTTATCAACGGTACCTACCTCTCATGGAACCGATTTTTCAGTTTTCAAATTTCTCCGATTTCAACCAAAATTTTTATAAAAGTGGTTCTTTACAATTTTAACAATTTTGCATATTCTGGATTTTTGAAAAATATTAATTTTTTTGAAAATTCTATATGTTGAAAACGAGTGAGTACATATATTTTTATAAGTGTTTTTTTATAATACAAATTCTATATACTACTGAAATAAATCAGTCAAGTAGAAGACTTAGCATTATTTAATTGGACTTGTTGAATTATTGATTCAAAATAGCTTTTAACGGTCTTTAGTCCTTAAAAATTTGCCGTTTCGTCACGTTGTTATCACTTGGGCTCTTCAGTTGATAGTGACGGCCTTATCAAGACGCAATTTTCAGTCCAACTTAAATCAATTTTACAGCGAAAATCAATTGTGAACTATATCCAACCCAAAATTGATTTTCGCTGTAAAATCGATGTAAGTTGGACTGAACTTTTGTTTTAATGATTTTTGGTTTAATGATATAGAATAGAACCAATATATAAATGTAGATCGTCAATTTCTAGCTACATACATTTTAAAAAAAGGAGCCTATTTATTCTTTAAACAAAAACCTGTGTGTAATAAGTCAGCCATGAAAAGGTGTGAGATCAAAAAGTTCGCCAGGTTTTTGGTTTTTTGAATGTAAGATATCAAATGCGTTAGGTAGAGTAATATCGAAAAACCTCAAAATTCTTAACGTTAGCTGAGTTTTCGTTGACTCCACACAAAATTCTTTGGTCCAATAAAATACTTATTTTAAAAAATATGTTGGTATATGATGGCTCAATTGTCTCAATGAAAGTGCTTTCATAGACTTTTTGCATTTATTTTGAAGCCGCAAGTGTATTTTGATAAAAGCTTTCATAATACAACGAAAAACATTTGCGAAAATATGTTGTTACGTTACGTTGACTCAACGAAAAATTACGTTCAATAATGTAAAATAACTAAACCGTCGACAAAATCATATTTCAATGAAAATAGAATTTTAATCTGTTTTGTTTTAGTTCACACTTAACACACTCGACACACATAACTGTCGAAGATTCTATATAAATGAAAAAAAAAAAACAAATGAAAAGTGCGTGTTGGCAAGGCAAGGCATCGGGATATAGTTGTATGATTCCTTATATCTTATTGGTAATCAATACTTGCACACCTTGTCATCAAGCAATTTTATTTTGATTTTTAAAACAGATTCTTTGACAGAATGATGTTTGAACTAAATATAATGAACAAGAACAATACCTATATCCTATAACAATGCAACAAATAAAGCTATAATAATATCAACGAGAATAAATTCGTTGACTTAACGAATAATTCATTAACCAACGGAAACATTTTACGTTAACCAATGAAAGAAATTAATTGACTTAACAAAAAAATCGTTAATTAATGAAAAAAAATAATTGACTCAAATAAAAATATGGGTAATTAATGAAATAAATTCGTCGACTCAACGAAAAATTTCAGTCATAGGCTTTTACGTTGACTAATTAAAATATTTTACTGACTCAACTAAAATTCGTTGTTTGATTAACACCTTCATTAAGGAACGAATGACTAACGAATCCTAACATCGGCTGAATTGTAACTACATAATCATTGAATGAAGACGTTTTTCCTTATATTTACGTAAGGATTTGGTTCAGTGAAAATTTGGTATATTCACTAGTCAAGTTTGTTCAATCCAAATCTTGAGGAATTGAGTAGTAAAGAGAAAACTTGCAAGTAGATCGACCAATTTTTAGTCAGTAATCATTAAATAACAAATTTCACTTATAATTTTGAGGTTTTTCGATATAACTCTACCTTAAACTAAGTCCCAGAAGTTACAGAAACCACTTATGCTAAGCAATTGAAGTTAAAGGGGGAGGGGGGGGGGCAAAAATCACCTCAGCTTGATCCTGTAAAAGGGTATACTCTGCCAGCACTACCGTGCTCTTTGATAAGTTGACATTTACAATTTTTGTCTAGCAGCCATAACTTCTATGATACCATGACTTCAAAAAATCACCACACGTCAAAAATACTGGTTCTTAGCTCTTTACTCTTTAATGACCAATTTTACGAAAAATATTTGAAAATTATTTTGTAGATTTTAATGTTATGTACCCTTTTTAATGTTTAAGAGATCTGTTGCAAGATATTGCGACTTCAAAAACTGTCAAGTTTCGAAAATATACGATTTATAAACACATTTTTTAAACGGGGATGTTGGTTAACATGTTATAATTATGAATACATAAGAAAGCAATGAATAAGTAAGAAAAGATGAAGTATGTTCCAAACGCCCGCCCCATGCATTCTTTCTACCTCAAAGGTGGTGTGGAAATAAGTGCATCCAAACGACCAACTTTTCTCTTCTTTACATATCGGGAGAAATTGACCTTACATACATTTTATGAGGAATTTTTTGTGTGCAACTTATTCAAGTTGCCCCTGCCATATTGATGTATGTATATATATGTATGCTATAATATGTACTTTTACATCAGACCCTTATATTTTTAGTTCTGGTTTTCGCAAAGCTTATGACATTTTCAAAAATCTATTTTTTAAACACAACATTTTGAAAACAATTGGTGAATTTAATTTTGTTTTTCTTAATTCTTCTGAGTTTCTATTTACGCAAAGTTTATTTTTCTTTTATTTTTATAATCCACTGATAAGAGCATATTCATGGGACCCAGACGTACATTGTACGCTTAAAAAACCTTTTCTTGACTTATTTTATCACCCTTAAAATGAATCTAATAAAACTGAAAACACCCTCCAACTTTGATTAAAAGTTCTGCCATAAGGTTTCCAAAATTTCTTTCTTAAAAGCATTATTTGCATAAGCATAATGCGACTTTAAAAACTCATCGACAATGCAATAAACCATAAAAAAGAAAAAGAATTAAAAAACCATCACCACAGAAAAAGAGAAAAAGGGGGGCTTTCCAAATATGACTCCGCACCTTTCAACCACAAAAGACAACGCTGGCAAAACTGTATAAACAGCTTAAAAAGTAAAGAAATGAAAAAAAAAAAAAAATAAAAAAGAACCTTCTTAACATCGGGAACTTTTTCAATTTAATAAAAAAAAAAAATAATCAGAGTTTATTAATTCTTTCGATCGGAAACATACAGGCTGGTTATTGCAAAGAGGGTAACGATAACGATTCTATTATTTACTCAAGTAATAGCGGAACAAACAGCAAACAGAAGAAAAAAAAATCAATTTTCAAAAAAGTTCTCAAACTTTCCCTGCTAAGGAAAGCCATTTCCAACGTTGTTGACACCCTTAATTCTCCCCTCCCCACCCAGAGGCCATCACCAAACTCTCTCGAACGATTTAGGTTTTACAAATTTTGAAAGGAAAGCCAAACAAAACAAAAATATGTATAAAATCAATTCGTTCTTTTCTAATCTGCCGGATAGGCAATTTATCATAAAATACATAATGAAGCCTTAATAACGTTGGATTATCCTTTGACCTAATGACTCTCTCCTATCCTTTCCTTTTTGTTGTTATTTCTGTATTCAAAAGATCGCAAATGGAAGGCATTTAAGTCGCTGTTATGATGGGTGGGACGCGGGAGGTGGGATGTGTAGGATGTGCTATTCAAAAATGACGAACAAAACCGTAATAAAGGCTTACACACAATCGAAAGGAAGTTTTTCGTTTTTTTTTTTTGCTCGTATTTTTTGTGATGGAAAAACGAGCGCTGCAGGCAATTATTATCCTTCAGTTATTTTGATCCTGACCTGAATATTCCACCATTATAAGACTTAAAAAGAAAAAGAGATACATAGTAGCGGTAGAGGTAGAGGTAGCGAGGTATATTAGTTTTGTAGAGGTGGAGATAAAAGAAAATGCTAACAATGGGCTTTATAATGTATACAGATCTGTATAGAGATTGTTGAAAGATATATTGCGAAAATGAAAAGGTACATTGAAAAGGACTTGAAAGGTCCGTCTTGCTAATCTTGCAATGTTTCTTTTTTTCACTTTCTCTTTTTTTTTTGTAAATTATCTAAGCAGCAGTCAAGGGAAATTTGTTTTTATAGTATACTATCTTCTATACTGATTAAAAGTTGCAAAAAAAAAGAGTATTGACAAGGATGCTTTAATGAAATCAGAGTTAATTTTGTAATTTTGAAAAGGGTGTTTCATTAATTGCTTACTCTGTGTTAAGGTGTTTTTCCTTTTCCTTTTTCTTTCTTTTTTGAATTTTAATTAAACAATTTACACATTCATGAAATGACACTTTTAACTAGGATGGTTGTTGGGGTTCAAAAGCTTTAGAAATTGAAGGGAAATAGTTGATAAAAAGAGCATATTAAGTTACTTTGCTTAATAAGGTATCATTATTTCTATCAGAAAATCTTATCGTGCTCATTCGCTTTTCTCTTATACAAAAGAAACAAAATATGTATTATGTATAATTAATTCAAACGGCTTAAATGAATAGAAATAAATTGCTTTGTTTTTTTTTTATACAAAGGGTAAAGACTGGTAAAGGGGGGTGCAAAGTGGTTAATCGTACCAATAATAGAAAATAGTATAGTTTTATAATTTTAAGTTGCGGTAAAAATATAAAAACTAAACCGAATGGATTTTAAAGTTAAACCAAAAAATCGTTCGGGGATAAGAATACTGGACATTTTTAACGCAAGGACAATTATTGCCTAAAAACAAATTGGAACGAAAAATCCAGCCGCGAATATTACCTACAAGAGAATTTTGGGAGTGGATGGATAACCAAAATCTGAGTATGAGAGTTTCTAGGTGCATATATCGTGTTATCGAAAACAAAAGTCTAGCATGTTTTTTTTTTTATCAGACTTTGGTGGGGGTTGGATAAGAGCGATTTTACAATTTTCATGTGAGATATTACCATTTCAGTAAATTAATATAATAATAAATTAAAAATATATGTTATGTCATTTTCTTTAAGTCCAAACATCATAATCTTGGCAATCCGACGAATAGAACTCAAGATTCTAGCTTTTTAAGCGAACCTTAATCGATTTTTTTGGAATCTTTGTTTTGTTGATTTTTTCCGTGAAAATATCTTTTTCTTTCCGAATGTTTCATATTACTGTAAAAAGCTTTAGCTCGCGACTGCCCGGCGCAAATAATTTTCAGAATTTCTGCAAAAAAGATTTAATATTAGGTGTGTTCTGTCTGAAGTCAAGACCATACAGGCTTAAAAAAATATTTTAATATTCCCTACAAGTCAACAACACTTTGTTCCGAATACAAAATATTCGATTGAGTCTAATGAAAAATAAAACAAAGGCTATAGCAACGAGGCTATCGTAAGTCAAGATACATATATTACAGGTAATATCATTAGCATTCTCATTTTTGTTCAGTTCTGCGCATTTTGTCAAAATCAATAGTAAAAAAATTGAATTTCAAACAATCACAAAAAATTTGTTTTTTTTTACTGTGTACTTACACAGTAAGCCACAGTTCGCATATCTAAGGTATTATCAGGCGCATCTTTCCAAATTTCAAGATGGCTGCCCTTTGTGTAAGTACACAGTAAACAAACCAAAACCGTAATGCAGCTATTATTACAGACAGTCAAGTGGCTGTTAAAGCCATTAATTCAGCTACAGCATCCTCCAAACTAGTCCAGCAATGCCGGGATGAGATTGCGGGTCTGAACACTGACCTCAATGTCACTCTTATCTGGGTCCCGGGTCACAGTGGCATTGAGGGCAGCCCTTCATGGTTCACTTGCGGAAAGAGTCAACATTCCGCTTGGAGTTATGAAGGGCAACATTCTCCCAATTTATCTTACTAAAGCAAACCGTAGGTGGAGCAGTTTATCAAACTGTATTATATCTAGGAAGATTTGGCCCACCTATGACAAGAACCGAACAATTGATCTAATACGCACACCCAGGCAAGACATAGCCAGGGTAGTTGCAACCTGTAGCGGGCACTGGCCAATAGAAGAGCATGCAGCGAAGCTGGGCATACCCCACAATACTCACTGTCGTAGCTGTGAGGACCAGCAGGAAAAGGAAACAGTAGTTCATTTCCTCTGCAAATGCCCTGCTCTGGCCAAAGCTAGAAAACAGTCACTCGGAAGAGCATTCTTTGACGACATTAACGAACTTTCTGAAATGAAGATCAAAGACTTAATTTCTTTTCTCAACGAGACGAAATGGCTCTAGGACATATTTCGGCTACTTCGGCATTATACCTTCCGTCGATTCCCTATGATCACAAGATAGTGGACTAGGGTTCTGGTGCGGTTTCGTGGTTCACAGTGGCCGGATGATCATCCAATCAGATCAGTGGACGCTCCAGTGCCAGCCAACGAACTGCCTAGTGGGCTAACTGTGGATGGTGCGGGTGCTGATCTGGTTGAGTGAGTGATCCACTTTCTGATGATTGTGCTAAAAGCTACAACAACATCCTATTCTAAACTAAATAAAAAGGGACGATATCCTGAGGATATGCCCATATTCTCTCTCTTCAATTTCATCCACAGGTTCAAACGAGTTATCGTATCAAAACGGCGCACTTCAGCGCTAATTGGGCTATGGGCTAGGCTGCCCGTGGCCGCCATTGCGACCTACCCTTCCTACCTACACAGTAAACAAAAACAAATTTTTTGTGATGGTTTGAAATTCAATTTTTTACTATTGATTTTGACAACATGCGCAGAAATGAACAAAAATGAACATGATGCTAATGATATTACCTATAATGTATCTTGATCGTAAGCCTGCTTGAATATACAGTCTTATGATAGCCTCGTTGCTATAACATTTAATTTTATTTTTCAATAAAATATATTGTATTCGTACTAAACTGTTGTTGTTTTATAGTTTGTATAGTCTTGGCTTCAAGTTGAAATAAAACACGCCTATTATTGAAATCTAGAATCCAAAAAAAACATCAGAACTATTACCTACATAATAATCCTAAAATATAATATCAGAATATTAAAACTTATAAAAAAAATATTTCGGGAAGGGAAGGGGATGGAATTGGTTTTCCCTAAGGCAACCTCTATAAAAATGGAAAAGGGGTTAAATACGAATTGACGACGTACACAGGTTATAGTTTTAAATATAGTATGATGCTTGCCGGATGGGGTTTTAACTTGCGATATACGTAGTATAGGGCAAGTTTAGGATTCGTGCAAAAAAAAAAAAAATTCGAGAAAAAAAAAAATTTTTAATAATTTCCCCTAACTTTACGACGATAGAGAAAGCGAAAAAAGTGGGGCTCGCAATTCTGTCTGTCTGTCTGTCCGTCTGTCCGTCTGTCCATCTGTGCGTCTGTCCGTCAGTCCGTCAGTCCGTCTGTCCATCTGTTAGTCTGTCAGTCTGTCTGTCTGTACCTCGACCTGCAGCCTAGGCGGCTGAAGCGATTTTCTTCAAACTTTGGACTTAAGGTTCTTATGTGATTCCCTCGAAGGGAAATTGAATTTTTTTTTTGAAAATTCTATATCTTTAAAACGGGTTAATGAATATTTTTTAAGTTTTGTGAAAAACTGTAAATTATTAAATTCTAAAAGCTGGCATACCAAATTTTATTTTTAAGAATGTTCAAGAATTTTTATACACAAAAAATTAATTTTTAGAAAACCGCTCTAACGATTTTTGAATTTTTTTTTTTTGTAAATTCACATTTATCAAAAAAATCAGATGGCAAACTTTATTTTGAGCTCTATCTGTTTAAACTAATAAAAAAAAAACAAATTTAACTTTTTTAATGGTATCATAATGTTATGTAGTAGCCCGTAGCGTAAAGGTTAGTGCGTTCAACTGTCACGCGGAAGGTCTGGGTTTGCTTCCCAGCCTCGTCCACCTAAAAACTAAAAAGTTTTTTTTTCAGGGCTACTGCCCTTTGCGAGGAATTGACAAATCCTCCAAGAGTATAACTTGTCACGAATAAGTGCCATTCGGATTCGGCATAAAATTGTAGGTCCCTTCCATTCCTGTCGACAAGCGCACACAGGAATAGTTGCGAGTTGTTAGGCACTAGGCCCTGTTTCTTCACGAGCCGTTTGTGCCACCCAATTTATATTAAATGTTATGGAACCACATAGGTACATTGACAACTTTAAGCTACGTTCAAGTTGTTAGCTAAGAGTGCAAGTTTGTACGATTCAGTCGTGCCCATTTTTTTCATTTGATATTCAAACAATAATTCTGTTTTTGGTAATATAAAAATTTCAATTAACTTTATATTTTCATTTACTCAGAATATGATCAATCATCTAAAGCAGAGGGCTTTTATTATTCTGAGAAATGAGATATTCGATATTGACAAACACACATAAGGTACCATGTATAAGACTATATATTATATTAAGTAGTTGTAGGACGGAGGCAGAGGAATTTTTTGAATGGAAAATTCCTAAACACAAAAAAAGAATTAAACTCTTATGCTGCCATTTACTATAATATAGTATAATCATTAAGGATTTGAAACAAAACAGAAATAAATTCTTATTGGATGCAACTTAATTTCAAAAGAGGATTATTTCAAAATTTTATCATAACATTCACTGGAAACACCTTATGAGTTTTTCAAACGTATTCTCTTTTCGAAAAGCTTTTATTAAAGAAAGCTTAGTTAACACTTTATACGAGTATAGGTAGACATGACCAATTCATAGATACTAGGTGAATTTATATTATTAAGAGAACACATTTTTCTCTCTGAAACTACAAATCCGATTCTAAAATCCTCTTACTAATAAAACTTTTGGCAAGTTATATAAATTATACATAGGTAGTTTTTATTTAGGCAAAAAAAATAATTTTAGTTAAAATTTTCAATATCTATTTGTGTTTTGTGCAGTTTTTTCAAAAGTTTCTGTTAGTAGGTAGTTCGAAAAACATTAAATTTCGAAGGATTAAATGAAGTTTATGAATGTGGATGTTTGGTGATAAATTATGATTTCTATAGAACATAAGTTGAGAAATTTTAATGTATTAAAGAGTTTGCATTTTTGTTTGTTTTTTAAGGATATAAACCTATAAATATAAACTATAAATATTTATAATAAATAGAATTCCATTATTATAATGCAATCTAAGAGCTGCTGCATAAATGTATGTTTTCAAGATACCCGTTTTAAAATTAACAATAAAATTCACTGCTTTTGAGATAATGTATCAACGCGATTTAATTTTTCAACGAAATATGTTCCAAAGAACTAATCTTTTAATTAAATTACATATTTTAATTTTTTCTACAAATTTGATACATTTCTAAAATACGGTTTTCATCCTGGAGAAATAAAATAAGCCGAGAAAAACTGAAGAAACTGGCTTTCTTAATTCCGCACTCTAGAGGGACATCATACATAAATTAATATCGACATTAACCCAAGTCCGGAAGCCTGCAAATTGAAAGAAAATTCCCAATTTTAACTGATGCAGTTAATGCTGACATTAATTTTATTTTTTAAATAAGTATTCCGGACTTTAACGGTAACAGATACATTAAATAACTCAGATGATTAATTTTAAGTACAGTGATCGAGATCCTAGATCTTACAACACTTACCGTGAAGAGTAGGTACATTAAAATAATCAGATACAAATTTAAATACAGTGATCTGGTTTTTAATTGTTTTAGAGGGCAAGTGTTGGGTTCGTGCATTAAATTCGATGAACGGAGGAGCCCAAAACGGGGTTTTCGTCTTGACTGTAAATTGAGTTGGAGCCTAAATGCGTAAGCCTTACACAAATGTAATACACTAGGGAATGTATTGGTTTCGTTTCAAAAAATGATCGAGGTTTTAACCAAAACTAACATTACGCAATGACGGAGAAATCAACAAAAGTGATTTTGGACAAGACTTCTGTCGGTCTGTGCGAGTGTGAATCTGTACGTCATAATGAACATCGAGCTTGACCCTAAACGGTTTAATGAATTTGCTTCAAATTTGGTTTGAAGTTATTGTTTGCAATTGCTTAGAGGAGAAATTCAATTTGTTGATTAACTCATCTAGAACGGGTTGCAGCCATACAAAAATTCCGGTTTTAATTAAACTTTGTACATGTAAGTAATCCCAAGAAAATAGTTTAAATACCAGGTTATTCGCATACAAGATACAAAGAGAATAATGGAAATAAAGTTTTTTTTTGACCAAATTGCCGTTTTTTTTACTTTTTTTTTTGTGATACTCCCCAATATCTCGTCAATGGCTTGGTTGGTTTTGTGAAAATTTTAAAATTAGGTAATCCACTTTTAGTCAAAAAATATTGCATTTAAAATTTGAATTATTGTTTTTTTACGCAAAAATAAAATAAAAGAAAAAATAATTTTACTTATTTGTAACTTTTTATCATTATTTTGTTTACATTAAATCACCAAAGTAGAATTCCCAAAATATATGGGCGAAAAACCCAGAGTCGATTAAGAAAAGTCATAAATGGTTTGAAAGGACATTTATTGTAGATAACAAATATGGAACCATTTTCTTAAAAAGTTATCCCCGGGGATGGATATGACAATTTAAATTTTTTTAAAAAAGCAGTGTTTCTTAATGTAAAAAAGTAAAAACTGGCACATCTTCATACTTTGGTTGATTTATGTTGTTAAAAAGATTCACCACAAGTCACTAAAATCATCAGCCACACGATGATTCTGTCTTCCTCTTTATTCATAAAATGGCGGTTATCACCCATACCCTTACTCAACATTTTCGAAAAAAGGAGTTACCTTACCTACCTAAGCATGCCGGACAACAGTTTAAGGAAATAGTATGTGCGTAAAAATTAAGAACAACTTATAAATTATACGCATACTGTTTTACTAATGAATAATTAAGACCTGTCGTTTCCTTCCTAACCTTAAGACTCCGAAATGAAAACGAAACGGGAATTTTTCAACGGCAGTGGTAAAATTCCGAAATCTTTTGTTTTCATAATTTATTCCGGAATTTTTTAATTGATTTCTTGGATAAAAGTACTTTAAATATATTGACGAGACTAGTAATGTACCAATTCATAACAGTTAACACATTTTCGCATAAAAAGAACGCAACATTCAGGGCACATGTATTTCCTCCTATACCTTCCTATATAAAAAAATAGCGTCCGCCACGCTTGCAACCTTGTATTTTTGAGCATTGCCTTATGAAAATCAGTTTTTTTTTCGAAAAATAGTTTTCGAACCATTGTCTTATTGGAAACTTTGTTTTACGAAACTTTTGCGGATTACCAAGTGCCGAGTAGATATATTGGTATGTTTTTTAATCAATACCTGTTCTTTTCTGTACTGCCCTCACCTATGTTGTATTTATATGAAAAAAACACCTTGCTATTAAAAATAAATAAATTGTCATAGCCAGTCCCGGGGACAACTTTTGAAGAAGATAATTTATATTTGATATCTACAGTCAATGACCTTTCAAACCATATATAACTTTTTCTTATCGAATCTGGGTTTTTTTGGGCACTCTCCTTTAATCAAAATAGCAATTTTAGCTTGTTTTTACTATTTTCTCATTAACGACTTAAAAATATATCTAAGTATTTATATACACAGTCCTTGTCTAGCTTCTTACAAAAATAAAAAAAAGCCACTGACAATTTATGAGTGGAAATAGGGGATAGGAAGTGTTTGTGTATAGTTAGGTTCCTTTTCAAACAATAATGGTGTTGCTATAAGCGGTGAATTATAGCCGATATTTTAAAAAAATGTGTTTTGGTCAATATCTCCAGAAGCCACTATGGTCTATAAAGCGATTTTAGTGCGAATTAATTAATACTGGTCGGCACGATTTTTCTCTTTGAATGAAACTATATTTTTACAAAGGTGTTGGTGCCTTATTGAATTTGAACCTGACGTCAGAATTGTGTCAAGTTGTTGAAGTAGTTGCCTGAGAAAAGGATGATAATAATTTGCTTCTCTAATATTTCTCACAAAATTTTGTAATGATTCCTGAAAATTGCAATATTTAAAAAAACTTCTAATAAAGGATTTTAGAAATTTTTCACTCACATAAAAACAACAACTACCTTTCATTGAATACCATGTTCATTGGTATTTATTCTGAGCAGGAGCACCCACACCTATATTAAATAAGGAATTCCTTTTTGTGTTTTTCAAAATATGTCGAAAATTGCTTGAACAGTTGTGATCAAACTTTATTCTTGTAATATATTAGGTGATACAGCATTTCTGGTTTCACACAAATACATCCCTAAACAAAAGAAGGTTTAATTTTCTTTTATAAGAAAATCGATTCTTTTTTGTGTTACTATCTAATATCTCGAAAATGGGCAAGCCAATTTTGTTTTACTTTCAGAAACAAGAACCTACATAGCGTATGTATTTCTAAACTAATATAAGTTTTTTTTTCACTACTTTTGGGTCGGTTTTTATTAATCGTTCCGGCTTAAATTTTTTTTTAAATATTGATTTTAATATAAAATCTTATTTCCAACAAAGAGTCATTTCAGTTAAATTTTAAAAATCAGCTTAGTTTTTAGGTTAACTTAAAATATTGAAAAATTCCCAGTGTGTGACCATTCTTTCAGGAATGGTTTTGTGAATTTGTGCGAATTTTGTGTGTTTAATCAAGCTTAAGTTCCAGACAATGTATTCAAGACCAAAAACCCCCAACGCAATCAGTCCTTTCATTATTTCACATCTCGTTTATATTCTATAGCCTAATAGCTAAGTAGTTCTTTAAAAAAAAAACATGGGCACAACTGGATCGCACAAACTTAGCTAACAACTTGAACGTAGTTTAAAATTGACAATGTACACAAATAAAGTGGTTCTATAACATTATGATATCATTAAAAAAAGTTTTAAAATCAATTTAAAATATAAATTATTACTATAATTTAATATATTTTTTTTTTAATAGCTAAAACAGATACAGCTCAAAAAAAGTATGCTATCTGACTTGTTTGATAAATATGAATTTATGAAAAAAAAAAATTCAAAAGTCGTTAGAGCGGTTTTCTTAAAAAATAATTTTTTATATATAAAAATTCTTCAACATTTTTAAAAGTTAAATTTGGCATGCCAATTCTTAGAATTAAATAAAATACAATTTTTCACATAATTAAAAAAATAATCAATGACCCGTTTTCAAGATATTGAATTTTCAAAAAAAAATTTCAATATTTTTTTAAAAATCCAAAAATTTTTTTTTCGAAAAATTTTATATGTTAAATTATTAAAATTGTGTAGAACCTCTTACATAAAAAAATTGGTTGAAATCGGTGTAGCCGTTAAGGAGAAATTTAAAAACCGGTTCTATGAGAGGTACCGTTAATAACCGTTACAATTTTTTTTTCTACCAAAATATGTATTTTAGTAATTATAGTAGCTCGTAATTTTTTTTTAAAAACCGTTAGAGCCGTTTTTGTAATAAATCAATTTTTGTATATTGATTGTATGGGAGGTACCGTTATTTTTTGAGCTAAAAAAAAATTCAATTTCCCCTCTAGGGAATCACTAAAGGACCTTAAGTCCAAAGTTTGAAGAAAATCGCTTTAGCCGTTTAGGCTGCAGGCAGACGGACGGACAGACAGAATTGCGAGACCCACTTTTTTTGCGTTCTCTATCATAGTAATGTTAGGGAAAATTATTATCTCGAATTTTTTTTTGCACGAATTTTTTTTGCACGCAAGTAAAAATAAACACGATATCGCCAAATTTCTCCTTGATTATGATTTGCCAAAGAAGTTTTTGAATACTGCGTAAATGCAAAGTAAATACGAAAAGGATGCGAAAAAATCGATATGGTGGGCATTGCGAAGCATTCTGGTTTTCAAGCACATGCTATTTTCAGGAAATGTTTTTTATTAAAAGAAAATTATTAATTGATCACACACCTTTATTAAGCTGGTTGATTCAGTTTTTTTTTGCATTCTGTTTTTATTAACAAACGAAATCATCGTAGCTATTAAAATAAAAATAAATTTCAGAATGAACAATCACAAATATCATGCCAAACTGCACTTCAAATATTATAACGAATACCTATCTAAATTTGCATAAATTATTACCTACCTCTATACTAATAAATTTTTGGTGCGTAATATGTATTAGGTATATATGTCACTGTTGGACCCGAAATACTAGAATTTACCGATAACTTTGAATTCTTTAGCTAATTTATTCCCGGATTTCACCAACATACTTAACTTAATAGCTATAAGCGGTCATCTAAGTTGTTAATGTTGCCCTTAGAAACTGTTGATATTAGCGCTTGCCTGGCTACTGAGCGGGACAGTGGACCCAACAAAGGTGTTAAAATCCTTGGAACTCGCGGAACTCTTGAATAGAGTCCAGAATGAATTATTATAACAAAACAGTTCAGACTCTTACCATGAGTGTCACTGAAAAAATCGTATGGTTTTACCGATATATTCTAGAATTTTCTTATTTCGAAGTCTTACAGTAACAGTATATGAAAATAGAAACAAATATTTTAAAACATTTTCAGAATTGAAAAATAAATCAATTCACCCATTTATTTTGAATCCTCTCAACATAGCAGTATTTAAGTATTACGTACATACTTACAATTGTTTCTAAAGGGTGGTCCAACCATAATGCACGATGTTTATGGTGAGTCGCACCTTAGGCTAGGCGCATATTGAGCCGCGTCCGAAGCGTGTGACGTGACCTGACGAGTGTGGCACGACACGATTATAGCAACATGTCATGCCGTTCTCCGCATATTGATTCGCGTGTCTCGTGTTAAAATTACTAATTGAAGCAAAAATCGTCTGATAGGTATGCATAATTAAAATAAACTTAAAAACAGCAAATGATTTTTTTATTTTCAAAACCAAGGACAGTTTATTATTTAATTTTTTGACTGAAAGAAACAATCACGCGCCGGTCTCGTAAGGAAAACTGTGTTTCGATCACTGTGTCACGCGATTTTCGGAAAACGCGCGTCAGGTCATGTCGTGCCGCTCTGTCAATATGCTTTGTGCTATTGATTCATATTGCTTACAAAAACTCGTGCTGTGCTGTGTCGCGTAACTCGCGCTGAACGCGTTTCAATATGCGCCTAGCCTTAACGTCAAGTTTTTTGCCCAACTAAATTCGACATTTCTTTGTTTCAGTGTTTGGCAAATTCAACCATGGCATGGAGCATTTGAGCAGCGCGTTAAGATTGTTGAAGCCTTTTATGAAAACGGTCGTTCAAATCAAAATGCATTTTTTACTTTTCAAATAACTTTTCTTCAACGACTAGACACACTTTCACCTCAGTGGATTCGTTAACAAGCAGAATTGCCGCATTTGGGCAAATGAGAATCCAAGAGTGATTGTTGAAAAGCCAATGCATCCACAAAGAGTGACTGTTTGGTGCAGTTTATAGGCTGGCGGCCGGGCGCGGCGTCATCGGACCGTACTTTTTCGAAAATGAGGTCGGCCAAGCAGTTACTGTGAATGGTGTTCACTAAGGCGAGATAACGGCCTTCTTGTGGGCAGAAATTGAGGATATGGACCTGGACGATATGTGATTCAACCAGGATGGTGCCACTTGCCACACAGCCAACGAAACAATGGCCCTTTTGCGCGAGAAATTCAATGCATGTGATTTGACACCGTTGGACTTCTATCTTTGGGGATATTACGTCAATAAGCCAAGAACAATTCATCATTTGATGAGATAATTCGTCACATTAACGACATTGAACCTCAATTCGGTCTCAGAGTCATTGAAAACATTGCCCATCGGATAGAGGTATGCCACCAAAGCCGTGGCGAGCATTTGGCCGATATTTTGTTTTACACATAATTGTCATAGATCCTTCTATCAAAATATTAAGATAATTCTCTGAGAACTTTTTGTTTTATTTACAATAAACATCGTGATCACCACCTTTTAATATAACTTCGAACATTATGTAAGGGAAAAGGTTGAAATAGGTACAGGTACATACCTAGCTTAGCTAGTTGAATTTGACTTTAAATGTTTGACCACGATCCACGACTATACTAAAAACGCCTTTTCGGGAATTAAAAAAAATGTAAATACCTTGAAAATGTCACAGGAATTACATGGACTATGTTTTATCAAAATCGTTTAAGCCGTTTTTGAAAAAAAAAAAAAACAGAACTTGCTAAAACCGAAATTTATGTATGGCAGCTACCCGTTCTAGATGAGCTACACCATAACATTAAATTACTCCCCTATAGGAAATCAGATAAAACTCTTTCACACCAAATGTGTATAGAGTAAGAGCCCAGGGCCGCCAGACATACGTTATTTTATCAAAGCTAAGATTTTTTCTGCGAACACGTACTATGGTAGCTTAGAACAAATGGATACTAAGAATCTTCAATCCGGGTGCAATAAAGAGGTAGCGAGTGTTAAAGTTGCATACAAATGTTGCAACATTGCGTTATTTTATCAAAACTAAATTTTTGATATGTCTTAGGGGATGGTGTCATTAACTTTATTGGACACTTGCCAGACATCTACAGTGGGGCCTAACGTGAGCCAGACACTTAATATATGTCGAACTAATCGTGCCATTTACGTTGTAGTTTTAAAGCTAATATTTATATGTTTTATGGGCAACTGTTTAAAAATAATTCCCCATCAGCTATACATCTACAGTGTGACGAAGCGAAAAATTACGTTTTAGTAACAAAGAATTATTTTTTTGACAGTTTTAAGGTGATGTTAGGCCCCGCTGTAGGTGTCTTGCTGATTAGAAAATATTTTAGAATATTTGCCCACAGAAAACATTAAATGTTGATTTGATTCTGTTATGTAAATGGCACGATTAGTTTGACAGATTTTAAGTATCTGGTTCACGTTAGGTCCCACTGTAGATGTCTGGAAAGTGTCAAATAAATTAAATCACACTATCCCCTAACATATATCAAAAATTCAGCTTTGATAAAATAACGCAATGTTGCAACATTTGTATACAACTTTAACACTCGCTATACCTCTTAATTGCACCCGGATTGAAGATTCTTAGTATCCATTTGTTCTTAGCTACCCTAGTATCTGTTCGCAGAAAAAATCTTCGCTTTGATAAAATGACGTATGTCTGGCGGCCCTGGGCTCTTAGTCTAGTAGCAAAGTTCAATTTCAATTTATTTATTTAACAATAGTGGTATATGTACAACAAGATAAATCTTATAATACTTAGGAAAAACATGATAATAATAGTAATTTTTTTGACATAATTGAGAAAAAAAAAAAATATTAAAACAATGTTAAATTTATTGTTCAGGAAGGGAGTAGGAAGAGAGAACAAAATTATGGTAATTTTTTGACAAAATTGAGAAAAAAAAATATTAATACAATGTTCAATTCATTGTTTAGGAAGGGAGTAGGAAGAGAGAACAAAATTATGATTTAATTGTAAGTGAAGGGAGATAGCAAGTTTGAATTTATTGTTGTTAATTAACTATTAATTTGATTGTAAACGGTAGCGCGTTCCAGAGTTTGACAGCACGTGTGTAAAATAAACGGGACGAGTTGAGATAATTACTGAGATGAGGAATGATATTTATACTTCTAGCGGAGTGATTAAATGAGACCCTGGTAAATAAATATGACGAAGTCCTAAGTAGAATTAATTTGTGTAAAAATAAACAGTTACTTGCATTGCTGTATTGTTGTAAAGTGCAACCAAGTATAGATTTTTTAGAAATGCGGAGACATGGTCAGGTCATATCTACGCAGTCCGTACACATAACGAACGGCATAAATTAGTGCCCTGATGATGTCCTCATGAAGACGAAACGCGTTGGCCTATAGCAAAAATAAATTAATTAAATTAAATCTGTGGAAAAAACAAGTGGTTTCTTTTCATATATGTTTTATTAATCTTAATTAGACAATATGTTGACGAAAATAAATTTCCACCAAATGCTTAACCCTCGATCTATCGAGTATATTAGAACGGCATCAGAACGCACAGACAAACAGACCGACCGACGGACGTCTTGCCGAAAATCACTATTTTGGACTTCTCCATCATCGTTATGTTAATTTTGATTAAGACATCGACATTTTTTTTAAACCAAGCAAACACAACTTCACTTGCCCTATAAGAGTATAAGGGTATTTTGTCCTTAATAACAGGTCAATAGGGAACTAAGACGTTCATGGGGGGGGGGGGTGTAAACGCAACCCTTTACGTTTTTTACATACAACTCGAAAACCAAGCAAAACTTCGAGAACATTCCGAAATATATGAATACAAATATTTGAATGATTTTCACACTTAAAAACCAAAAGATTTGTTTAAAGCTGTAAAAATAATCATTTTTAATTAATAATTTAACTTATGGAAATGAGAATCATCTCATTCAGAAAATTGAAACACATGTGCATGTGACATATAGTATCTTAGACATTTGTGGGATTCGATCAGAAATAATAAGAAAAGAGAATATGAGGTTGCTCCCGCTCAAAAAGGTGTGCAGGAAAAACCAAAACGTGCAAGAAGGTGCATTATTTACTCCATGTTTTTTGTTATTTTCCTATATAACTATGGAAATATGCGTCTTAGGAAAACAAACATCAATACAAAATTTGTCGGGTAAAAAAGTCTACACAAGATGACATTTATATAAAAACTATTGAGTTGAGCAAAACTGTTAATTGCAATCGTTTGTACATCGTTTGTCTACGTTTGTACAAGTTTTTTTATAAAGCCCACAAGCTATAACGCTCGAAAAATCTGGAAATGCAGTTCGATAGATCATCGTTTGTCTTTTTTTTTTTTCGTTTGTATACGTCCCAAATTTTTTTGACAACAAAATTTTTTTCAACCAAATTTTATTAATATTTTAAAACATATGCATTCGTTTGTCTCTTTTTTATAATGATTTTTTATCGTGTTAATTCTTTAAATTTATATTTATTTCTATTTTTAATTAATTATTACTTTTTTTGTAGTTGGCCAACCAATTATAACGCTCGAAAAATCTAAAAACGCAGTTCGATAGAAAATCGTTTGTCTATGTTTGTCTTTTTTTTCGTTTGTATACGTCCCAAATTTTTTTGACAAAAAATTTTTATCCAACCAAATTTTATTAAAATTTTAAACCATATGCATTCGTTTGTCTATTTTTTAAAATGATTTTTTATCGTATTAATTCTTTTAATTTGTATTAATTCCTATTTTTTAATTAATTATATATTAATTATATGGAGCATGTAGTTGGCCCACTAACTGTAACGCTGTAAACGCAGTTGGATAGAAAATTGTTTGTCTATGTTTGTCTTTTTTTTTTCGTTTGTATACGTCCCAAATTTTTTTTTACAACAAAATTTTTCTTAACCAAATTTTATTAAAATTTTAGAACATATGCATTCGTTTGTCTCTTTTTTATAATGATTTTTCATCGTGTTAATTTTTTAAATTTATATTTATTTCTATTTTTAATTAATTATTACTTTTTTTGTAGTTGGCCCACCAACTGTAACGCTTGAAAAATCTAAAAACGCAGTTCGATAGAAAATTGTTTGTCTATGTTTGTCTTTTTTTTTTCGTTTGTATACGTCCCAAATTTTTTTTACAACAAAATTTTTCTTAACCAAATTTTATTAAAATTTTAAAACATATGCATTCAACAACATGTCAAATTGAAAGTGGGAAAGAATTCCAAGCGACTGCCAAATTTGTGTGAAAAAAATTACTTTTCATATTTTGCTTCCACCCTTGCTTGTATTAATACATTACCTTAACCTATTCAAAAGTGTGATAGAATGTGCGATAGAATTAGAACCAGTCCTAAAATTATTCATGTCAAATCGTGTGGGATAGACTGTCGGGTTGTGTAGGCTGGGCTTTCATATTTTGTTTCCACACTATTCTACATGATTTTTTTCCCACTTTTTTGACATGTATTAATACACAGTGACAGTGGGCTAGTGTGGAAGGGCTATTACAAGTTCATTTTTGTAATGTAAATTCTGGGGTTCCATACCCACTAGAGTGAAATAGAGAAAAAAGAAGTAGATTTGGCCTTTTTTTCTAAGGTTGAAGTGGGATGAAGCAATGATTTTAAAAAAGAAGTGGATTTCAATACATTGGCGATGGTGCAAAGAAGGAAGTATTTTTAAAAACAAATTGAAAAAAAGAATTAGATCTACTTCAATTGAAGTAAAGTGGCAACACTGCATCTGACTAGTGCGATCTGCGATGAGATGAGGATGACGATGAGTGAAGTTTATTTTTCTAAAACTAGGTATAAACAATTTCTGAAATGAGCTGGGAAGCTATTTTATATTCGGTTGAGATATTTTTCTTAAAAGGCGTATAGGTATTTTCTTGGTAAACGTAGCTATTTGAGACAAAAATGTATTTGCTTCTGACACGAGTAAATCATATGCAGGTAATTTTTTATTCAGGTTTGCTGAATTTTTATTAAAAAAGGGTTTTTGGAACTACAGGAAATACGCTTTTCATGATTATGTTCGAGTTAAAATAATTTTGATTTATTTTAAGTAAACCCCCCTAAGCCATTCGCTGAAAAAAACAACCAAAACTCGTAGCAGTTAGGTAGGTACTCAACAATTTTGGAACTACCTATCAATATCTATAATAGGCATGTATAGGTACTGGTACCTATAGTTACTTTCTATTTCATACGGAAAAGAAACTCATTAAAAGCGTTAAGCCGACGGGAAAATTCAAGTTAATGAACAAGTATCTATAGAATTAGAATTATTTTTGTTTGCTTTTTTTAAATTATTTTAACTGAATAAATAATATGCTCAAGGTGTAACTTAAGTCTTTTTAAATGCAGCCTAAATGCAGGGCACTCCTGTAAAAGAATACAAAAAAAAGAATAAAGTCTTAATTATCGCAATTTCGCATACAAGTTGAAACTGTGGATACCCAAATAAAAGAGAATGCTGTTGGTGGGCCAACTGCATGTCCCAAAAAAAAGTAATAATTAATTAAAAATAGAAATAAATACAAATTTAAAAAATTAGAACGATGAAAAAGCATTATAAAAAAGAGACAAACGAATGCATATGTTTTAAAATTTTAATAAAATTTGGTTAAAAAAATTTTGTTGTCAAAAAAATTTGGGACGTACACAAACGAAAAAAAAAAACATAGACAAACGATTTTCTATCGAACTGCGTTTTTAGATTTTTCGAGCGTTATAGTTGGTGGGCCAACTACATGTCCCAAAAAAAGTAATAATTAATTAAAAATAGAAATAAATTTAAATTTAAAAAATTAACACGATGAAAAATCATTTTAAAAAATAGACAAACGAATGCATATGTTTTAAAATTTTAATAAAATTTGGTTAAAAAAATTTTTTTGTCAACAATATTTGGGACGTATACAAACGAAAAAAAAAGACAAACATAGACAAACGATTATCTATCGAACTGCATTTCCAGATTTTTCGAGCGTTATAGTTGGTGGGCCAAACTCCGTAAATTTATTTGAAGTGACTCTATAAAAAAACGGTGAGTGTACAAACGAATCTAAAACTTGTACATACGTAGACAAACGATTGCAATTAACCGTTTTGCTCAACTCAATAGTTGGCGGGCCAACTACATGCAAGCCTTTCTGTGTGTTATTGCGGCTATATAGCGGTTTGTTGCCAACCTACACGCTCTAGCTTTTTGGCACACCACTCGTGAATCACCCTGTATATAGAGCAAAGTAAAAATTAATTTTTGATGAGCTGAGTATAAGACAAACTAACATAAATTCACTTGGCACTCAAATTTCAAAAATAAAAGGGCAAATATTCTGCTCCTGATTCTTTAATACAAATGCGTTCAAAGAGTATCTTAGATATTTAATTGACAACTCTGATATTTTTTTAAGGCGAAAAATGTTTGGTACCAAATAATGTGTTATTACAGTAAGAGACCCCAAAAGACACTCAAAACAAGCAGATAACAACACTGTTTTTATTTGATCAAAGTCCAGTCTCTGTGTATCTATCTTTTCTTCGAAGGTATCAACTTATTTCAAACACAGAAATGAAACAAATAGAAATGAACTCTGCCTAAATCCATACCTCCTTAAGTGTTGACTGTTGGAAAGCCAAAGTAATTTGATAAAATGAAAAGCAGCTTTGGTATAGGAAAACCTCATCACTATTCGCTCATCCTCACTGAAATGTAATGAGTTTGCGCTGGCAAACAACAACTCTACTCCAAAGATAGAATCGAACCTTTTGAATCACAAAATGAAACGGCTCTTCAAATTTTTGAACTGTAATTATATATCCGAAGTCCAAAAAAGAGAGCAGACGATATAGTGCAATCTGCAGTTCACAACCGACAACACAGGACGAAAGGGATATTATAGTTACTATACCTACTCTATTCAGTGCATTCAACTGAAATATGCTCTGTGCATCGAAATCGAACACTAGCCCTAGCATCCTAGTGTGGCGATTATAATTGTGCTTTAGAAAATCTATAAACAGAGATGTCATGGGAAAGCGTTTTTGCCTCATCGTGTCGTCGCTTCGGTGCCGGTGGGCCTCGATCGAATTTTACAATACGAAAATTGGTATTCGCGATTGGGGGCATAAAATCAAAGGACGCGGACGTCTGTAATAGGATGTTAAGGTGAGAATGAGTTCTCGTTTAACTAAACAGGAATGAAAATCGTCGCTCTCTTATTTCACTGTGCTGTATTCCTTAACTATACTTTGGCTTTTGTAATTTTCGTTTCTATTCGAATTTGGGAAAATTTAATACGTGATTGACAGACGAACCTGTTGTCCATTGTGAATTTGATGGAATTTACTGGCTCAAGTGATTTGTAAATTTTTATAAACATAGTTCTACGCGGAATTTGAAATAAGTTTCACAAAACAAAGGATTTTCATAAAATTCACAGATTGAATGTGTTTAATGGAGAAACGATATTTTTATATTTTAGTAACTTAAGTTTTTATTTACGATGCTTGCGTGGCGGAGGTCTAATTTCAACTGTAGTGTGATTCACATTTCTCTTAAGGAGATTATAATTTGGCTTAAGATGTTACAGTTAGACAAATGGATTTAGATAAGAGGCTATCGTACAGTTTATACATTTATATAAAATGAAGATCGCATGATTTTTACACTATTATTTTACGTAGGTATTTTTTACATAGAACATTCAACAAAATGTATGGGTACCAATTTTAAAATCGTTAGAACAGTTTTTGAGGTGTAACTTTGAAATTTTTAAAATTCAATTAAATCAATAAGGTAATGGAGTCATTATTATTTCAAACTATTGGTGTGGGTAAATCTGATTTCGCAAAGCACCGTAAGCGCAGTCTTCTTCTAAAAAAAGTCTTCAAATGCGCGTGGCAAAGGCACAGTGGATATAGTGTTTGATCGCTGACCTTTAACTGTGAGTTCAAGCACCACCATTAGGCAGCAATATTTTCTATATTCCCCAGTTTTAACTGGATGCCACCCCTAGAATTTCATGAGGTAATTAACACCTTATTCTCAATTCACTGTGTCAACAAAAAATCTTTCCTTTTCTTATATTCTTTCTCACTATTGCCGTGCATTGCATTTAAAAAGAAGAAAGGTCTTATAGGCATTTAAGTTAAAATTATTATTATTAGGTATTCTCATAAAACGAAAAAGAAAACAAAATATTAATTTAAAATAGTAGCACTCACGGACTGGTGGATTATCTTTTTTGAAAGCCATACAAATCTGTCTTTTTATTTTATTTTATTTTATTTTATTTTTAAATCAAGTTAATTGCTATCAACCGTTTCTGAAAAGAAACGAAAACTAATCAAAAATTCGAGACAGTTTCGAAAGCTTTTTTGTTTTTTGTAGAGAATACAATTTACTATCGAATAAGCCTATTCAAAAAATTTCAAATAAATGTTTAATGTTTTTAACGCATACAAAATACAGGGTGTCCGGTTATTCGTGTGCCATACTTTGGGATGTGATTCTTGGTCATATTCTAAGATTAAAAATTGTTCTACGGTAAAGTCTGATTTTCAACTTTGCCATCCCTTTTTGACGATTTAAAAAAAAGCTAACTTTGATGTACCCTAACCCATGTTTAAGTCAAATTCTCTGTCAGTACTAATGGTAGGGTAGGTAGGTAGGTATTTTAGACTTTGTTTTTAGTAGAAATAATAACTTTTAAAACTACATATAAGTTGGGCTGATATGTTTTTAGAGTTGCCAGATATTCAATTTTAAATGGTGTTCAATTTTTCTTGCCCTAGCAAAATTTTGATTTTAAGTTAAATTTTTTTCATAATAAACACAAAGTTTTCTTATTTTTACGTGATGAAAAAAACAATAATAAAAAAAAACTCGCTGATAGTTGCACCCAAAAACCCATGCATTTTATGATACTTGTTAAAACAGGAAAAAAATCGAATTTTGGGTTTTTTACCTACTTTTATTGCAGCATTTGGCAATTGGAGTTGTTTTCCAAGAATTGATAGTTTTTAGGTAAGTTTTAAGGCCGTGCATTCATGAAAAGGGTTAACAGTGTTCTTATGTTTTGACTTGATGTCAAAACCTTAATTACCTTACCCTTCTCAGGGATAGTTAAATTTGGGGAAAAACAAATTAATTCATCAGATTATCAATTTAAGTCACGATTACTGTTGGATAAGAGTGCTTTTTGAAAAGATACTCGAATTTCTCTCGGTTGCTAGAGAGAAGCTTGGATGACAACCAGTTTATAAACAGAATTCTTTGGACAGACGAATCTCAATTCATAAGAGATGGTATTACAAATTTCCATATTCTCCATACATGGGATTCGAGCAATCCACATTCAAGACGGCAAAGATCATTTCAGCACAGATTCAGTGTCAGTATGTTGGCAGGTGTAATTGGAAATAAATTAATCGGGCCTTTAAAATTACCACTCCGACTTATTTCTACTTACTATCAGGAGTTTTTACAAAATAATCTATCAGACCTATTGAAGGACGTTCCATTGATTCAACTAGCTTCAATATATTTCCAACAAGATGGTGCTCCGGCCCACTATGTTCGTGAAGTTAAGGATTGGCTGGATGAAGTATACGGTGATAGATGGATAGGCAGAAATGGGCCAATTCACATGGCCTGTAAGATTTCCCGATCTCACTGTACTTTAAATTATTGTATGGGGACGAATGAAAGAAATAGTTTACTTATCGGAAAAAACAACTTTAACTGAATAAGAATAACGTATTACCGAAGGATCCCTAAAAGTAAGGCAAGAGTTATTGCGAATAAGCATTCAAAATGAAAACCAAAAACGGGATCTAGCATGCATTCAAACCGCAGGAGGGCACTTTGAGCACTTCTTATGACTGTATTTGTGTTTACATAAAATAAAAAAATACTTACAACTACATAAATTATTGTTTTTTTCAAACCCTTTCACCTCAGGACAAAAAATCATTTTTTTTTTAATTTTAATTGTTTTAGATTTTTCCAAGTATCATAAAATTTATGTATTATCTTTTTTATGGGTGTACTTATTAATAAGTTTTTTTTTATTATTAATTTGTTCATCAGGTAAAAATAAGAAAACTTTATGTTTAAAACGCACTTTTTAAAAAATCGACCTCAAAATCAAAATTTAGCTCGGGCAAGAAAAATTGAACAATATGTATTTAAAATTGAATATCTGGCAACCCTTAAAATGTATCACCTCAATTTAAACGTACCTTTAAAGGCTATTATTTCTAATAAAAACAAAGTCTAAAATGAGGTCCCTTCCATTAGTTCTAACAGAGAAATTGACCTTGACATGGGTCAGGGTACATCAAAGTTAGCCTTTTTTTAAATCTTAAAAAAGTGTTGTCAAAGTTGAAAATCAGACTTTACTGTAGAAATATTTGTTGAATAACTGAATCGCAAAATAATGATAATGCCAATGACGAGATATGCGGGAACCGAAACAAGTATAAACAAGGCAATTAAAAAAATATGTGTATATATATTTATTTCCATTACTCGTATTTTTTTGGTAAAACGTGGTAGGCAGTATTATTAGAAGTTGTCGAAAGATGACATAAATAAAAAGTTTAATTAAAACCATTAGAGCCGATTTGGAGAAAACTTGATAAAACCGAAATCATTGTATGGCAGTTACCCGTTCTAGATGAGTTGATTCCTCAAGGCCTAGGGAATCATATTGAAACACTTCACACCAAATTTGAAGCAAATCCGTCCTACCGTTTAGGCTCTAGCTCGATGGACATAAGGACGCACAGACCAACAGTCCGACGGACGTCTTGACGAAAATCACTTTTTTGGACTTCTCCATCATCGTAAGTTAGTTTTGACTAAAACTTCCATTTTTTTTTTTTGACACTAAAGCAATACTTGCCCTATAGAGAAGAACAATCATCATTCTATTCTGAAAATATTAAGGTTTAGATCCAGTTCACACGAGATTATACCGCACGTTTTTTAGCTGTAAACATCCGGACAAATTCGCAGTTGCCCATACATTTACATAGAAATGTTCACAAGATGATTTTTTTGCAAAAAAAAACGTTTTCACCTGCACACGTCGATCGAAAACCCGACGTCCTTGTCAACAAAACCGTTCGTTTGCGACGTGGCCCATAGATTTATATCATCTCATTCAAACGGTAGAAAACCACACGTTTTTACAAAATATGAAAATCTACCGATTAAGGGTTTATTGAATTTTATCTTTTGATGGGATTGGTTTAGAAGTCTGAAATTTGTATGTATGATTGAGACTATTGATTCAATTATTTGGTAAGAAAATGGTGATGCGTGCTCTACCGTGGAGGGGGAAAATGCATGTATTACAAAATGTTCACGTATTGGATAGTTACTATTGATTGCGATCATCGATTGATTTAGTGTTCTCTTATACCTACCACAAGTCAATAAAACAGCGATTATTTTGATACCTCATTCGATAATGTATGTGCTATAAAGATTCACAATCTTAAATTTAAAATAATCGAAAAACCGAACGAAATCAAACGAATGTATTTATTTGTCCATTGCATCACTCACTCACCAGTGGGAAAGCACAGTCATCTGAATAACAAAGTTATTTCTTTTTGCCTGTTTTACTTTTCAAAAATCCTAACTTCATTTCTACTGAACAGTCTCTTAAAAAAGCCTTAAAATATGCCTAAGTTCGTGTATACAAATTTTTGGAAAGGGGTGAACTATTTCATTCTAAAAGGGTGTGTAAATGTCCCGTGAACATTATGATTGCTCTTCAAAAATCAAAACTTGTTATACACGATTGTAGGTCTATAGCTTTTCTACAAATATGTCAGTGGTTTTATATTTATAAATCCAACGCGAAAAAAAGTAGGGGCATTAGAATAAAAAAAAAACTCAATAAAATTGAATTTTATTAAAAAAAAATAATTAAGTTATGAAATAAGGCCGACTAAGCCACCTTCTGAGACATCAAATATGTGGTCATTCCACAAAAGGTGGTCTGTGACACCCGAGAACTGAAAGCTGTTCGGTTTCCTCGATGCAAGTGCCGTCCATGGATAGCGGCATTGGGGGTGGGTTTCGCTTTAACGACAGGAGACAGCATTGAGTTTTTGAAGCATTAAATTCTACGCGGTTTTTGATACCCCATTGGACAATGCTGTCGAGATCAGAATTTAATGAGCTTATCATACTCTGCCGTCCAAGTTCCACATCCGAAGGACATGGATGTGAATCTGTAAACGAATATGAAAAGCTGAGGGTACTGTCGTCAGCGAAACAGTTTAATGGATTAGAAGTTTCAGACAAAAGATCATTTATAAAAATAAGGAAGAGAGTCGGAGACAAAACGGAGACTTGGGGTACACCAGCATTTATTTTGTGGATTTTAGACTTGCATCCGTGCAATACGACTTGTATTGAACGGTCCTAAAGGTTATTTCTAATCCAACGAAAAAGAGATTCATCGAAACCAAATGCGCGCATTTTCGATAAGAGAGCTTGATGCCAAACTCTATCAAACGCTTTTGAAATATCAAGTGCAATAATCTTACTTTCTCCAAAACGATGTAAAGATTTGTTCCACTGTTCGGTGAGATATACCATCAGATCACCAGTGGACCTATTGCTACGAAAGCCGTACTGCCGGTCATTACGAAGCTTTCGTTCCTCGAGATATTTCTTGAGCTGGAAATTAATCAGCGTTTCCATGACCTTGGAAAGAAGGGACGTATGTCCAATTGGTCGATAGTTAGAGGGTGAAGAAGATACGCCTTTTTTAGGGACAGGCTGGACAAAAAAATTTTCCACGCACTCGGAAAGAGACCAGTAGAGTAGGACAGATGGTAAAGCTTACGCAGTAGTTTTTCCAGCGCTGAAGAACACCTCTTCAGAACAATGGGAGGGATACTATCCGGGCCAGCGGATTTGTGTACATCGAGATCTTTTAGAACTCTAGCAACTGCACGAGTGCGAAAGAAGATTTTTCCCATAAAACCATTTATGCTCTCAAGTACAGGAGGAGTCATAACACTTTCTGGCAGCGTCGAATTAACAGCAAACTGTGCTGCAAGCAAATTGGCATTATCTTGCGAGCTGACAAAAGGAGTATCATTGAAGACGAGCGTTGGAACCGAGGACGAGGTGGTGTTTCGTACGTTTTTTACAAATGAGCAAACATTTTTACTACTTTTGGGACATTGTTCGTCGGGGTTCGTCGAATATGAACGTTACAGGTCTTTCTAGCTTGTTGAAACTTTTTCCGGTTTTCCTCAGTGGGGTTCGCTTTATAACATCGGAAGCTTACTTCTATAACCCTAATAACCTCCTTACAGCTCGAATCAAACCATGAGTTTTCTTCGGATTTTATAGATTTCACCCTATTCGGGATAAAATTTCTCATTCCACAAAGAATCAAGTTTGCAATCATATCTGCACTGGCGTCAACATCACTATCGAGGAAGCATAGTGACCAGTTAAAGCTCTTGAAGAAATTATTGAGACCGTCCCAGTTGGCTTTCTCGTATTGCCAAACGGTTCTCCTTGGGATTTTTTCTTTAACTGTGATTTGGTGGCACGAGAAATTCGCAGATATTACACAATGTTCCGCTGTGTCTAGAGGTGATAATGCACTAATAGTGTATTTATTAGGGTCAGAGGTAATGAACAAGTCTAGGGTGTTGGCGGTTTGACCTGCAACGTCAGAGACCCTTCGAAAGTTAAATCATTGAATATTTTAATGCAGAAATATAGCTTACGACTTCAAAATTATTTCTCCTCAAAAAAAAAATCACTTTGACTCATATTTTTCCATTAATGTAACTTTTAATTTTTCAATGATCATTGAAAAAATAAAAGTAATTTTATGAAAAAAGTTGTACCAAATGGAATTTTGTTTTACCTAGAAATAATTATTAAGTCAATTAGCTTTAGTTTGGCATCAAAATAATAATTTATTTTTTCTTCAAAATCTCTCAAAATTGGCAATTAATATTTTCAATGATGGGTTTTTAATTTGTTTGTTGGGGTATTGGGCGCGGTAAGTGTTTCAACTCCCGACACGTCTGTTCACGGTGGGATGCGAATCGGCACTTTTATTTGTTATGTCAAAAAAAACATTTGAACCGTGGTTAAACACTGGCTCAAGATTTTAACCCACCGATTTTTGCGGATTATCTTTAGTTCGACTATAGTTCAGTTTAGTAAATGCTTGAACTCTTTATTGAACCGCAGTTAATCCTCCAAAATCAGTGAGGTTGAAACGTGTTTTTACAACTGGTCCTTAGTGATATCGAAACATTAAATATAAATATTTCGATTTCGTGACCCCGTGATCAACGCAATATATTTGAGTTTACCTAGAACGATGTTGTCAGAAGTTTGTTATGCATATGGCCCCATTTAAGTTAACATATTCATAGCCCGATTATGCAGTGGCGGACTAAGCTTGTTGGGGGCCCAAGCGGCAATGCTAAATGGGGACCCTTGTATGATCAGATTTTTTTGTAGTCTTAATAACGTCAGCTTTTACGACAGAGAAAACATAAACCATAGTAATTATAATACACTCTTTATTCCAATCTTTTTTCGCTATTAATATTGCATACAATAGATATCTACTAAACAAATTGTGTTTCAAAATAAATGTACCTACTAGTTGTGGGTACATACATATTTTACAAAAATAAAGATGCAAAAATAAAGAGTATCTTGGAATATTTAAAGAAATATCACGGATTTTGTTAATGAACAGAAAAAAAAGGTATAAAAAGTTGTGTCACTTGATTGAGGCCACGGTGAATTTCGCGTTTGAAAATTTAACAGAATGGATTTTTTCTAAACAAAAATTTAAACATTTAAGAAAGGGCAAAAAACTATAATTTGTACTCTTTAAATAAAAATGAAGTTTAGAAAAACGTTTACGGAAGCAGAAAAAGTAAAAAAAAAAAACACAGTTTTTTAACAATTATCTTGCGGAAACCAACAAATGCTGCAAAAAAATTAAAAACTTACACAGCGAAAGGAATAAGATATGGGCGAAAAAATGAGGTTAAAACTGTGTTTTGCCTCAAATTTCATTCTCAGTCCCTTAAATGATTTCAAAATTGACGTTTAAGCCAGTTTTACGACACCAAAAATGATGTGCAAAAATACTTGGCTCCCACCATTTAAAAATGTTAAAGAAACCATTCCAAAGTTTTTCCTAGGTATTTAGCAATTTACTGTCTATTCCAAAATTTTAAACCTTTGGCTAACTAATAAACTGCATTTGTAGGGTTTGAATTTGATGAACACAATTATTGTTTTTATACGTTGTAAATTAATTATATGTTGATGGAAACTCATCATATGCTTTAAATAAGTATTCGATGTTTATATTTTAATCGTTTTAACTTCATTATTTACAAAAAAAAAAAAAATAGTTGGGTACCAGCAGGAATTGAACCTGGAACCTTCGGGTCCTGGAGTTAAATTCACATATGGATTTAGCACGATACTAAAAAGATAAAATAGCCAGTTGGTGATTCACAAGTAGCACAAAATAGTATAATATCGGTATGACATTTCTTAATTCATACTTTATTCAATCTTTAATTGGTATGCCAGCTTACGACTTCTTAAATTGATCTGTATTTCTTCTTTATTAGGTATTTTCGTCAAGGTCTTTAATTATTATGTTCACTTCTACTTAAAGTATTCTTAAATCCTTTCTTGATTTGCTTTTTTCAAATGTTTGTTTACCTTCTTTCTTAAATACTTCTTTAATCCTTCGAAAACTGTTCTTAATTTTGAAAGGCGTGTTTTGTTCTTAAATACTTCTTTTGATCTTAAATTCTTCTTTTGATTTTCCTATAATAGTATTTAAAATTGCGACACATGATTTGATGGTAGTAGGTAATAGCGCGTAGCGTAATGGTTAGTGCATTCAACTATTTTGACAGACATATAAGTGCTGCTCTTGCCAGGGCCAGGGGGGCTTTTTGCCCTGACAAAACGGTTGTTATATAGCAGCCGTCTTGATAGCAGGGTTAAGGTGATTTGCTACATGGCCCTCATCCGGCCAATGATTGCCTAGGGATGTCCGGTGTGGTTTAACGTTGCCCCATCTCAAATGGAAAAGATTCGGGTGTTTGAGAGGCAGTGTCTTCGACGCTGCCTTGGATTACACAGAACACCAGAGTCGGAGTACAAACATTATTATTCCAACGAGGTTCTATACAATGGAGCCAACATTAACAGAATCGATAATTTTACACTCAAGCTGATTTAATTTTTGGGGCTTACTACCCCAACAACGAATACTTTGAGAGTGTGCGTTTGAGCGGTTATATTCCACCTAACGCATTCTTCTATTCAGACAGTCGGGGGCTGATACAGGATAGAGAGGCGGTTCCGCTTATCTACCACGTCTGCCGTAGAACTGTAGATAGGCGACTTCTTTATGGTCGAGACGTCATCGCACAAGGCGGAGCTGAGCGACTTCGGTTCAGTAGGACTGTGTCTGATAGGGACCGAAGAGATATGGTGAAGCAGGAGAACCAGTTTTGGTGGCTTAGCGTTGAAAATAATGATTTTTAAAGTTGACCTAGCTTTTTGGTCTTGGCCGACTTACATAGTTGGGGTTTATAAGTTTTAAGTAGGGACAGTCAGGGTGGCACAAAAAAAAAAAAAAAATTAACAAGAAAATTATAAGAACTACAATAATAAACAAAAAAATTATAAAAACGACAAAATCAAACAAACAAATTACAAAACTGAAAAAACCTGCTGTGGCTGTTCTAGTTTTAAGGTAGTTATAAGTAGTTTTATAGTAGTTTAAAGTATAGTCTAAGTAATTTTTATAAGTTTAAAGGTATTTTTTAGGTAGTAGTAAATAAAATAAAATGATATGATATTGTGGCGAATATGCCCACTTATGTAAACAACCACACATTAGTACAACTTTCCGCGCCATCTTTGAGTGAAATAAAAAATTAAATCCATCACGGTTGGTGTCCAGCCTCGTTCGTACTGGAATATTGACGAAACCTTTTTGGAAAGCACCTTCTAGTAGACCCTAGAAAATTCTATAATCCTTTATTTTCGGGTATAAATACAGGCGCACCAGTCCGAAGCGGCAGTTTTATTTTGGAAGTGAATGAGTAAATGTCAGTGTGAATAAAGAGTTGCATACTTGTGCTTGGTTATAATAAAACAGAAGAAAAAGTATTTGAAATAAAAAGCGTTTTATTTTGTGAATTAATTGCAGTTTCAGTTTGAATAAAGGAAATAAGTTTTATTTGCGAACCCTTAGTAAAATATTACATTGGTGTCAGAAAGAGTGGAATAAAACTTATTTAATCTGTGAATTCAGATAATTGATGGTGAAAAATTGATAAAGTGTGTAGACTAGCGAACAAATAAAAAAGGTGTTTGTGAAAAAAAGACACACAAAAATATAAGAGCAAAATAAAAAAAAAAAAAAAAAATTGGTAAAATTGTGAATGCATTGAATTGTGTTGAACTTAAAGCAGAACTAAACAGACGAGGTCTGTTTATCCGTCTGCAGGAAGATTTAAGGCAACACGATGAAAATCCAGACGCGTTTCTATTTGAAATTGAAATGCCGGAAGAGCAAGTAAGTACAACCATAGACATGACCAATATGATGGCTCAGCTGCTTGCCCAGTTTAAAGAACAACGCGACGAGCAAAAGAATTTACTGGAAAAATCAGAAAAAAATCTTCTCGAACGATTTGACTACTGCTGGAACAAAAAATGACCTCATTATCCGTCTGCAGGAAGATTTAAGGCAACACGATGAAAATCCAGACACGTTTCTATTTGAAATTGAAATGCCGGAAGAGCAAGTAAGTACAACCATAGACATTACCAATATGATGGCTCAGCTGCTTGCCCAGTTTAAAGAACAACGCGACGAGCAAAAGAATTTACTGGAAAAAACAGAAAAAAATCTTCTCGAACGATTTGAAGAACAGAAACACGTCCTCGAAGGTAAACTAGATGCCTTTGAGAACAAGTTTGTTGCCCTTGACGATCGTGTTGAAAAACAATTTTCGTCAGTGGAATCAAAATTCGAGAAGGTCGAAGATAAAATTCAGAGCATTACCAATGAGTTAGAAAAAGTTAGAAAAATGAAGGTTGGAGAAGGTAATGCCGATTTTCCAAAGAGAAAAGAAATGCATCAACCAACTTTTGATGGACAAACTTCTTGGTGGTTAGTTAAAAATCAATCATTTTATTTAGTGACTATACAAAATAGTTGATTGCGACCATTTTGATATTAAAGCATAGTTATTAAAGAGTTTCTTTAAAATAGGCATTAACAATCAATTCTAACTATTCTATAATAGTTTCCTACTATGAAATAGTAGTATTTGTTTAATTTAGTGCATGATGGTATACACAACAACTATCACATATTTGAAAATAACTATGAGAAGTAATAACATAGTTTCAAATGAATGTGTTGTAATAGTTTCGCTTGCGCGTCGCGATCTCTTTGTTGCATGTCGATCAGTCTGTGATGAGTGTCCTTTTGGAAAAGTTGTTTGCAGAAACAGTGGTAAGAAATTAAAAAAAAAATAAAATGAATAACGAAAACGATTCTAATTATTAAGGTGAAACTTTTAATCTAGAGGTGCTCGACGCCACGTTTAACAAACCAAAGCTGAAATTATTCTCCAGGCATATGTAACCTGTGAGCCAATCGAGGATGACAAGCTGTAGGTATTCAATTTTTTTAATAAGACTTAAATATTTCTAATTGTTTTTTTTTTCTATTGACTGTAATTTTTTTAAATTCTTATATAAGATATAATAAAATGCAAAATTTAAATTTGAAATGATTCGAGCAAAATGTTGTTATTGTTGATTTTTGGAGAATTTTCAGGGAATACATTATTCTATTGTATGCGGGAAGTATAAAACTATCAGGTAAGCATTTCCAAAACAGTTATTTAAGATGACGATATTAATAGCCATTCAACGATTATTCGATAAGGTCCAATTTAACTACGCACAGTGTTATATGTGCATAGCACCTTAAATAGTTAAATTGACTATCAAAAAGTTGATTCTGAAAAAATCAATTGACTATCAAAATAGCAACGAATAACTTGTATTGTTAATAACATTAACTATTGAATAGTTGGTTTTACTATTGAATAGCTGATATTGACTATCGAATAGTTTGTTTTGAAAAAAACATCAACTGACAGTAAAATAGTTAAAAATAAATATTTTACCTAGTAATATTAAATATTAAGCAGTTGAATTAACGACAATTGAAGCGCTTAGAAGATGAAGGTGTTAAGTGACATTTTTGAAATTTGGCTTTTTACCTACAGATGAAAGTGTTATATGAAAACTTAAATTTCTGACTCGTCTGTACGTCTCTAGATTCATATTTAACCAAAGATGAAGGTGTTATATGCAATCACATTAATAATAAACTTTGTGGATGAATGTGTTAAATGCGCTTAAGTCCTTTATATTAATTCCTTTATACAAAAATAATTTTATCTGAACTTTTCATTTCATGCATAAAGGTGTTAAGTGGGCACTTTAAGATAAGACATTATAGGTGAACACCACAAAAATCAGTGCATGTGCAGGCAAGAGGCACCAGCCAACACACACTACTTCAAATTTGAATATTCCGACGCAGGTGGTTTAACATGATGGCTAAATTTTGTATAGTCTTACGCACATTTTGAAAGCGTTATTTTTCACACACATCTATTAGTCTAAGAGCCAACGACATTAAAAGTCAAGTCATTTGCGTAATGTTGTAACCCATACCAAAACATAGCCGATACCCTTGACGAATGGGTGTTAAATTGACCTTATGTGTGACAATTATGACAGAAGTCAAGTCATTTGCTTAACATTTGCTTCAGGACACTCTCACAGGTTTAAGTTCAAAAACACAGACCGAAATTCCGTGAAGAACACCCCAACAGCAAACTTTTATAGTCAAATGGTATACTGATGGATCGAGAACGTCTGACTGGGGCGGGTATATATTTGGGCCAAGAACCAAACTATCTGTACCGATGGGACAGTCTACAAGCATTTTCCAGGCGGAAGTAAACGCCATAGGTAAATGTGCAGGACGTAACCTTGAAAGAAACTGCCGAAATCGTAACATTGCCATCATGTCAGATAGCCAAGCCGTGCTTAAAGCGTTAAGCTCCTATGCCATTAGCTCAAAACTGGTATGGGAATGCTTGCGGAGGTTAAATGAGCTGGGCAAAAACAACAATGTCTAACTCTATTGGCTACCGGGTAACGCGGGTATCGATGGTAAAGAGGAGGCAGACTCCTAATCCAAAATAGGAGCAACAACCCCCTTTACAGGGCCTGAGCCCTATTGCGGATTAGTTGAACATGTGATCAAAAACAAGATCAAATTAGAAGAGGAGGCAAAAAGATCCAAAATTTGGAATGAACTCCCAAAACTGAGGCAGGCCAAACTACTACTTGTTAACTACAACCAAGAACGCTACAAAGCCTTCATAAATCTCATCAGGAACAGCCTAATAATAATAACGGGCAATTCGAAGTTTTTGTTGTAACATTTTTGTTTCAAAACCTAACCGGCAGTGACTCTGCAAAAAAGCAGACGAAAATTCCTTCACGAATACCCCAGCAGACTAATTTTATTTTTACTTTATTGCAAGGTTCAATTTAGGGACTCAATAAAAAGGAATCGCAGGGAGTATGGTTCTTACATTTACAAAGAATGCTATGATGAATATGTTTCTTATAGAAAGGTTATTATAGCCAAAACTAACAAACGTCCTGACTATAATGCCAAGATTTTATGCCAAGAGAGAACAAATTGAAACAACTTTCTGCAGAAAAAATTAAAAATTTAAAAGAGCAGATGAATTGCGTTCGTGTAGAACATCAATTGTTTTATTTAAATGCAATTTCAGCTGATACTGGAGAAGGGAAAGAGAAAAAAACAAACAAAAAATAAGTAAATAACAACATATCAAAAAATCAATTAACACCTTTATATAAACAAAATTAAATTTAATACACAAAAGTTCCTAGATAAAGGTGTTAAATGCACAAAAGTGTAAATATCTCAACAACTATTTGTGTTAAATAAAAAAGATTCCTAAAATTAAATTCACCTGAGTTTTATTGACTTTAAATTATCCATACAGTATTTTTATTATTTTCATAAAAAAAGTTATAGGCAATAAACTTTAAATGCTTATAACTCAAATGTTTAAAAATGTCCCTTACGTCCTTTATCTTCTAAGCGCTTCCATTATTAATTGACAATGAAAATTCCCGATTCTTACTATGAAAATAGTTAAAAAATAGTTAAAAACAACTATTTTTATCTCTGAGTGCATATTGTACAAAATTCGAGTTATCAAAGTTCGAGTTAAGGAAGTTTGACTGTATTTGGTACCATCATTTATCGTTGCATCACTTGGACCCCTTAATCGTCGCATCGTTATAAAATTAATTTTGTTTTTGTAATACCTTTTGTATTCAATTTAAAAGTACAAAAATCATATGAAAAATGGTTATTATATTAAAATAACTAGCTGACCCAGCGAACTCCGTTCCGCTCAATTTGTTAATGTAATAAAAATAATAATTCCGAAACTGGCACATTCTGCTTGGTGTACTTAATTCGGTCAATTCAATTCTGTATTCGAGAAAATGCAATGGAAATAACTGCAGTATTACAATGTTGACGTGTTTGAATCAAACCGCAGTGATTGACGTGTCAACCCTCTTTTTTACTGAAGTGTTTTATGGTAAACAACGTTTTTTTGTTCTATTCTCGGTCGGGACAGGTACAAAGCGGGATGCTTACCGACACGTGAGCAGTGAGCAAGCTTCATACAATTGACCATGTGAGGATCATGGGAATTCAAGATTAATGTCACAAACATCCTGCAATTGTCCTTGCGACTTTTTAATACTCATAGCGAAAGCGAGACGCTTAAATACGAAAGGCAGGTCGCTCGAATGGCAAATTTCGTGGTATTGTTTGTGGCTTCGTCTTCATCTATCAAGGATTCGATTGCAATTTCTTCACATAAGGCCGACGCAACGCTTTCGGGCACGTGTTCAGTTCATCTGTCGGATTTTAATTTGAAATGACAGACAGCCTATGAAGAAAATAACCTGACAGCATTGCGCCACTGAAACGTCTTTCATCATTTCGTATATCTTTCAACATGCGATTCGGCTTCCCATGCACGTTTTGAATCTCAGATCTCGTAACAATTGTTTAGTCAAATCACTGAAATCAGAAAAAAATTACAATTCCACTGAAAGCATTAAGAAAGAAAATGCCACCATTTCCATTACGACACGATCAAATCCATTTCTCGTCGTGTTCTCGATGTCACTTTGATGTCACAGCTGTCACTTTGACAACTACTGTCGCTTTGACATCTGCCACTTTGGCATCTGTCACTTTAGCATCTCTTACTTTGACATCTGTCATTTTGACAACTGTCTCTATGACATCTGGAAATTTCTGGAATATTCTTCCATAGTGTCCTTCCTTGGGTCAATACAAATCTATCAAACCCAAAATCGTGAAAATCGAACGCTTCATTATCGAGTTATCCTGCTGAAAAACGAAATGTGCGCATACCTAAACCTAAACGGAACAATAACACACAAACCCCCTGAAGTATGTATCCAATTTTGTCCAGCGGTTTTCAAGTTTTAAGCAGTTTTTAAGTACAAACCACGATCCATTTTTATATATAGAATGTATAATATTTTAATTTTTTTTAAATAAATAAGACACATGAGTTCTTTAATTAAGTTCTTTAAAATATTCATAAAACATTCATATAAAAAGATAGAACGATAGACGCCACTTATGTAGGACAATCTTGTTTTTAAGAATGTCCAAAATATAGAAAATTCCGTCCTCAGCACACAGTCAAAGAACAACAAATCGAACATCGAACCTACAATGACATTTCATAATGTTTTCATTTTAACACTGAAAATGTTTATACATGCTCTATTTGCACAAATTATGGTGTAACCAAAGTGAATAAAGTACAAATGAAAATGAACTTTAGCGTAGTAGCGGCATTTTGCCAAAAATTTGGTTGGTGTTACCATTGAGTTTATACACATAGAGGAACCACCTGATTGTTAAGTTATGACCAATCTAGGTGGCGCCTTTTATTGCACATAGAACAAGGACCAGTCATAATCAATACAGAAACCATTTCTTCCATAAGACAGACTATTTCTCCACTATTTCCACAAATAGTCTACCATTAGGTGGAAATAGTCTACCTTAAGGAGCAATTGGTTTTTGTATTGATTATTATCAATGGTTCATATTCTAGATATAAATAAGGACGCCACCTAGATTGGTGAATGGTGATAACTTGATACTGAGGTGGTTCCTCTATGTGTATAAATAAACTCAATAGCTACCAACAACGACTATCGAATTTTTGGTTGGTATGTTGTGCTCAGTCACAGTGCGTGATTACAGAGTGTGTGGGTAGGAAAGGAAAAAGAGGTTAAAGGGATACATGCAAAATTTACCGCAGTAGTACATATTATGTATTTAAATAATAAATTTAAAATAACTTTTTCTACAAAAAAAAAAATAACTTTTTTACAAATAAATTAATAACCTATTTACAAAAAAAAAAATTCAAACAAAGTTTGTTAGAAAAAAGATATGACCTTTATGAATGAGGTGAAAAATTAAAGCAGGGATGACTTAAACTTGTATGCAAACTCAATCGGAAAATGTTGTACAAATTCATTCTAAAAATGTGATTGAGTTAATAATAGTAGTTTCGATTTTTGGCGCATAAAATTGGAAAGTTGATACAAAATTTTACAAATTTGTAAAACAAAACCCATGCACTTATTGACTTAAACCTCCTACGACTAGGTATAAGATAATGTTAAGATAAGATAAGAATATGTTGATTAATTTAACAAGAGCAAAACGAATTAATATAAAATAAATTCGCATCTTACAAAATTCGAAACGGATCCACCAGATTAAGGTTTAAAAATACTGCAAAAAAAAAAACTATCTACAAATTCTTGAAAACTTCGAAAAAATTAAAAACAATTTGAGTTAATGTTTTTTTTTCACCTACTACTTAATTATTCAGAAATTATTAATTTAAATTCGTTCGTTGGCATATTCTTTAATTAAACTAGAGATTACAAAATTGGAAATCTAATACAAATTTCAAATTTAATGCTTTTTGAATAATGGGTATTAAAGACAAGCTGTTGTGACACTTTATATTTTACTGACTTTATATTTTACTGAAGTCGAAAGGAAGAAAACGTAATAAAGTCGACCCCGTTCATAGCCATATGACGATGTAATAAAAAAATGTTCTTTTATCCGACTGCAGAGTTGGTTTGGCGCACAGAAAAAAAGATTAAATGACGATAACAAACAAAAAAAAGTTCCAGTGTTACTACTAGCAGATGTTAATTATCAAACAAAATTCGGTGCAGTATACAATTGAGAAAACTTTAACTTTTTGATACAGGCAGTCAATTAAGTCGGAAAAAGTCATTGGTCAGAAAAAGTAGAATAACAGAATCAGGCAAGATGATATTTGCCAAAAAATTAGTAATGATAGGAAGAGGTACCTACCTAACGCACTTGGATCTTGGACCGTCCAATCACATTGGGAAATGGTTAAGCCTAATGGTGTAAGTAGCTGTGGATGAAGCTGGTATATCACTGTCAAAGTAAAAGATACGAAAACAGTGAAGAGCTCTACAATATAACGTTTTAATTGTTGCAAGAAATGTATGGTATGGCACAAAGTTGAGCACTTTTGGTTGAAGTTACAATCTTGTGTTCAGCCATCAGTTACCTACAACTATTTTTGTAGCTTTCACAAATGAAAAGCTTACCAAATTCAAATAATTATAATGTACCTTATGCCATCACGATAGGTTTTCAACGTCAGCTCCTTACAAGAATTTCAAAATTCAAAAATATATGGAATTATTTAAATTTATTGTGTATTTATGTTAAAATAAGGAGTTCTTTTATTCAATTAACATTATCGTTTTCTTAGAACATATCTTGCTTCAACTAAATTTTGATTAATTTAATTTTGTTTAAGTGCAAACAATTAGTCATGTTTTTGTTTTATCTAGCAAATGCAAGTAATTTTCAATACCCCCATTCTTACTCTATGAGTGAATTTTGTTGTCCTTATAAATTTATTGAATTTTTCACACCCGAAATCTAGGTCAAAGAATTTTTTTTTTCGTTACACCAGCATCAGCACTCATATTGTCATATCCCTTTAACCTCTTTATCGAGTCCTGTCACAATTTATCTCAAGTTTGAAGAACTATCAACGAATGTAGTACACACATCAAATCGAATAGGAAAATTTCCTTGAACACAAGAAATGAAAAAAAAACTACTTTTTACTCCTTCACCATCTTCGTCTTATCGTTTCTATAGAGAAGTGAATCTTCTTCCTTTACAATATTTTTATATTTTGTGCAATATACCTAGTATCTGTAATATTTTTTTATTGGGATACAAATTTTGATCGTTTTGTATCAAATTTACTGTAACATGCAGTTTGTGTTTTTTTTTTTTTTTTTTTGTCTCTTGGAATATTTTTCCAATTTCACGCCCTCACCCATCCTTCCTTCCGGTCGACTATACTAACCTGACTATACTTTAGGATCAAGTGGGCGGATGTGAGTGAAAGCTTAAACAGGATTTTACACATTTTTTATCTTCGATTTGTCTTTTCCTCACTCTGGAGTGTGTGTCTTAGTCTTGGCTAGGAATTATTTTTGTTTTTTTTTGTTAGCTTTTTTCTTACTCAGCGAATCAGAGTTTGGGATTTTCTTTTTTTCTTTTTTTGTTTGTGTAGGTATTATTTTTACGCAATTCCTGTGTACGTGCGAAGAAAGACAAAAAGAGGAGAAAATCCTTCAATCACTTTTGTTTTAATTTTCCAAACACGTTCTTTTTCAGTTTTCCTAAGGGAAAGGACAAGATGATAATGCGTATGTGGACTCTCTAGAAGACTGTTGGGCATACAAACCTATGTACTACATATACAGTTTTGAAAGATGGAAGAAAGACTCTATATCCTGGTAAAAATAAAGTTTCTCGGCAGAAAAAATGCGTTTAATAAGTAATGATGTAAAACTCACAAAGGACTTGATAAAAGAATGTGGTGAAATAAAAAAATGAATAAAACGTTTTGTGGTGTAACACAAAATGAGTCTTCAAAAAAAAAAACAACAAGGACAAACCGAGACCACTCAATCTTTCCACTTAAAAATGATACTCTTTGACAAAATGAAGAAACGAAAATTGTTGTAAATGAATTACTTACGTTTTGATGGTCAGAAAGGAAATGGACATACATGATGAAGTGTTAGTTCCCTAAGAAATACATACATTTGATATCTCGGAGGGGAGCAAATTGCTTTTAAGTTAAATGACTGTCGCACGTGTGAGCTAAAAAGACTTATGAGGAGAGGAAAGGAAGCTCGCACTCGTTATCCTTGGGGTTAAGTTAAAACATGCATTTGACTTAAGTGAGTGAAATTGAATAAGAAGATTAAATTTGGACCCACTGGGGCACTTAGTTAAGAACCTGAAGAAATCAATTTTGCACAAAGTTTTTTTTTTGATTTTCTAGAATTGAGTTAAGTGATTGTAAAACCAATTGCCAGGTTTTTCTTGGTGAAGAAAGATTATTTAGGTGAAGGTGACATATACTTTTTTTTTTATGTGAAGCGGAAAAGTTTTTGTCACTTAACAGGAGGTTAAGACAATTTTGTTTTTTATAATAAATGCCTTTTGTGAAAGCATACAAATATAAAATTGCTACTAATTTCTACTAGTTCTCTAAATTCAGAAATAATACCAATATACCTAATACCATGCCTACACTTGTCATCAAAATTAGGGAACAACATTTTTAGCCCGTTCTTTATGAAAGTTTCTGGTAGATCTACTAGATCTCTAAGTTCAGAAAAAATACCAATATAAAAACACACTTGTCAACAAAATTATGTAAACCACATTCTTAGTCCGTTCTTTATGAAAGTTTCTGGTTCAAACCAAAAATTTTATTTGCGTAGTATTAGAAATGCGACAGAATTTTTTGGAAATTAGATAGCCTAGTCAAATACGAAAAAAAAAACCAAAGTGCGATGTTGTTCTGCATTTTTAACATGTTGCTGGGGCATATTAGAGTAATAGTCTCCAGCTAACTTTGCAGCTTCGAAAAACCTGTGCTCGTTATAGGAAAAATGCAACAGTAAAAAAAATACTTCAATCACCCCATTCTTTCTCATATTTTACTTTATAACTTTGCAAATATGCAATTTAGGAAAAAACCATTCACCGCAAAATGCACATAAACTTTGAACACATACATGTTATATTTGTGTTGGTATCTAACCATAAATTAAAAAAAAAAATCAGAAAAACTAAGTAATTTTGAAGCACTCAAAAATCAGGTACAAAACGTCCAATTCTGCTAAAAATTTGGAATCAATCCCATTTGGATCAGACCCATTTCGTCCCTCCCTAGTTACGGCTTTGATTGGATCCAAAATTAATGTAGCCAAATGAGGTGCGTGACCTTACAAAATTTTAGCCATTGACTAAAATGTTTATATGGTTGTCCAATTTCTGAAACTATTTGACCTTTTTTTTACGAATTACTGACCTTTTAGATGGCATACGTTTGTTTTTGAATACACCAGTATATCGTCGTTGTTCAATAGAATTTCCCTAAATCCATTTTTATTTGCGATTATATGAACTGGAGGGCAAGTTTTGTATTCGTAAAAAAAAATCCAACTCGAGATAATAATTTTCCCGAACATTAAAAGGATAGAAAACTCGAAAAATGTGTTTTGGCAATTCTGTCTGTCTGTCTGTACATCGAAAGGAAATTGAAATTTTTTTTAAGCTCCAAAAATAACAAAATGAAATAAATAAATTGGGTGGCACAACGGCTCCTGAAGAACAAGGGCCTAGTTACTAACAACTCGCAACCGTTCCTGTGAGCGCCTGTCGACAGGAATGGAAGGGACCTACAATTTTATGCCGAATCCGAACGGTTAGACGAGAAGCACTTATTCGTGACAAGTGATACTCTTGGAGGATTTGTCAATTCCTCGCAAGAGGCAGTAGCCCTGAAAAAAAACTTTTGAGTTTTTAGGTGGACGAGGCTGGAAAGCGAACCCAGACCTCCAGCGTGACAGTCGAACGCACGACCCATAACGCTACGGGCTACTACCTCCAAAAATAACGGTACCTCCCATATAACCAATGTACGAAAATGTATTTATTTCAAAACGGCTCTGACGATTTAATACAAAAAAATATTACGAGTTACTATTAGGAGTGTTCCCACTAAGGTACTTCTCCTTTCATCAAGGCGGCAGCAGACGAATTTCCTAGATGGAATTAACGGTGGCGTCTACAGTTCCAGTTAGGTTGAACTACTTAGTGAACACCTTTTATGGGCTACTACGACATATTTGTAGCTCAGGTCTATAAGGAGCGGTTTATCCGGCTCCCTACCCTTGGAGTTATACGAAGGGTCTGGTCCTCCGGGTGGGGGGTTGTGCGTCGGGGTAACTTCCCTCCCACGTAAAAAAAGTTGTTCCGAAACAACAACAAGCCTCGGATATGGATGATTTTAAAGTTGACGACCCCAGCAAACGAAACAAGGACAATGAATTTCGGATCTACACGTGGAACGTCCTGTCTTTATACAGAACACGTGCGGCCGAACAATGAGTGGAGAACCTGGACAGGCTAAAGGCTGACGTAACAGCCATCCAGGAAGTGCGATGGGAAGGAGAGGGCATACGGAGTCTGAAAACGTGTGACATCTACTACGGCGGGTGCTTGAAGGAACAGGGTCAGCGGCTCTTTGGTTGTGGTTTTGTGATAAGGGGAACACTTAGACAAGAAGTCTTGGGCTTCCGAAGTGTAAGCGAGCGCCTGGTCACAATCCGCATCAAAGGCAATTTAAGAACATTTCGCTGATCTGTGTACACGCCCCCCATGAAAGGAGACAGGACTCAACCAAAGAAGCATTCTACGATCTCCTGGAGACAACGTATGATATGTGCCCGAAGTACGACGTGAAGATCATTCTTGGTGACTTCAACGCAAGATTCGGAAAGGAGGGCATCTTTGGTTCGATAGTCGGAGGACACGCCCTACACGACGAAACTTCCGGCAACGGACACAGGCTGGCAGACTTTGCGGCGCGGCGAAATGTCATCATCTCAAGCACCTACTTCCCACACCTCAATATACACAAGGGGACTTGGCGGTCGCGTGATCAACTAACCGTCAACCAAATCGACCACGTTGCGATAGACGCGAGACATGCTTCCAGTATTTTGCACGTCTGAACGTTCCGAGGGGCCAACATTGACTTCGATCACTACCTGATGGTAGCTAGACTACGTATGCGGATATCCATGACGCGACAACGCAGAGCAGATGCTGTGAAAAGATGCGATGTCGAGAAGCTTAAATCGCAAGAGACCGCCAGAACTTTTGCAGACCACGTAACTCTTAATCTCTCAGGAGGTCCGCCACCAGCATCAAGTGCAGAGGACCAGTGGGAACACTGTCAACAAGCCATCAGAAGTGCCGTCTCTGATGTGCTGGGTTTCACTAGGCGAATACAACGAAACCCCTGGTTCTAAGAAGAGTGCCGGCTAGCGCATGCAGCTAAGGACGAGGCCTACCAGGCAATGCTGCAGACTCGAATAAAAGCTGCTGTGAGAGTGGCCCGGGAGCTCTACGGGCTGAAACGAAAAGAGGAACGCCGACTTCTCATGAGGAAAAAGAGAGGGCACGAGAAGCGGGCGGTAGAGTTTATTGAGGGTTGCAGCGGTAGGGGAGATGTTCGAAAATTTTATCAGAGGGTGAAGCGATCCACCCAAGAATTGAAGGCTAGAACGGAAGCCTGCCGAGATGAGAGTGGGAATATGGTAGTAGACACACAGTCAGTGCTGAGGATAAAGAACACTTCTCTAGACTGCTTAACGGCGAAGACAGCCAAGGTGCCGCTAATAGGCATAACGCTCCATTCAACTTGGACGATGATGGCCAAGAGTTCCGTCCACCCGACCTAACCGAAATGCGGCTGGCGATATCCAAACTTAAGTCGTACAAGGCTGCTGGTGCGTATGGCTTACAAGCCGAACTATTTAAATCAGCGGGAGATGAATTGGCTAGGAGCATACACCAGCTCATCTGCAAAATTTGGTCGGAGGAAAGTATGCCCGATGAATGGAACCTCGGTATAGTGTGCCCCATCCATAAAAAGGGAAATGTTCTGAAATGTACCAACTACAGAGGAATTAGTCTCCTAAACGTCGCTTATAAAATCTTGCCGGCTATCCTGTGTGACCGCTTAAAACCTTTTGTCAACGATCTGATCGGCCCCTATCAGTGCGGTTTTATGCTATGCAAGTCAACCGTCGATCAAATGTTCACAGATAGATTTTAGAAAAATCCCGGGAAGTCCAGATCGATACATACCACCTTTTTATCGATTTTAAAGTCGCGTATGATAGCGTGAAAAGGGACGAATTATACAGAGCCATGTCGAGTCTCGGCATCCCTGCCAAAATCGTCCACTTGTGCAGGATGACGATGGAGAAATCTCGCTGCTCCGTCAAAATTGGTAAGAACACCACCGATTCCTTTGATGTTGAGAAAGGATTGAGGCAAGGCGATGCGTTATCATGCAACCTATTCAACATCGTTCTTGAAGCCATTGTACGCAACGCAAATGTCAACACCAGCGGTACAATCTATCAAAGGTCCGTTCAATTGCTTGCATATGCGGATGACATAGACATTGTCGGCAGAACGAAGCGAGCTGTGGCAGGGGCATTTGCGAGCATTGAATCGGAGGCGGCTAGAATGGGATTGGCGGTTAATGAGGACAAGACGAAGTATATGCCGTCATCGAGTGAGGAATCTCAACATCGTTGACTGGGGCAAAATATCACGATGGACAGATATAACTTCGAAGTTGTCAAGGACTTTGTCTACCTGGGCTCCACTATTACATCGCAGAATGACATCAGTGCAGAGATCAAGCGAAGAATTACTCTTGCCAACCTCTGTTTCTTCGGTCTAAGAAGGCATTTAAGTAAGCTTGTTAGTTGAGGCCGAAGCCCATCCTGGGCTTTGTGCGCCGTCAAAAGTAAAGTAAGTATTAGGAATATGAAGAAAATATTTTGGTAGAAAAAAAATTATTTATAACGGTTATTAACGGTACCTGTCATAATATTCGATAAATGATTTCAACGTCCCTTGTTCCTCTTTTTTTGTATTGCATTAATTTTGTTATGATGGTATTAATTAATCCATAAATAAATGTAGGTACCAAAATAGAAACAACAATTTTTAAAAAATGGACTAAGTGAGTTTCGATTGAACGACGATGATGTCAGGTGCTAATATCCCGAAGCCATTAATTTAAGGTGTCTTTTCCTTTAATATTTTTAAATTTTAAACTAAATGTATCTTACTTCCCCTCTTCAACATTGTTTTTGTAAGTAAAAATAATTTTTCATTTTTTTTTTTTTTTCAAAAATTTGGCATTTAAAAATTGATGTTTCAAAAAATAACGTAAGAACAATTTTTAAAGTAAAGGGATTTTATTAAATTTCAACTGTTAAATCGTTGTTTTTTACAAAATGTTTTTATTTTGAGTCATTCATTTTTTTAAATTAATATTGGGGGAAAAGAAACCCCTCTTTTGCTTTTATTTTTCTAACTTAACCTTTAGTCTTTAAACTTTTGATGTATTTTAACTAAGCAAATGACATACATACCTATTTGATATGTGTTCATGTCACACTATTGCCATGATATATTATGGACTTACATACAACCTACATTATTTGAACATATAACTTCAAAACCATCTCTGTTATTAAAAGCATGGTTATTGAAAAAAACCTCATGTCAAACAAGCTTAAAGTAAATTGCTTGACAACTGTTTCTCTATGGTGACATGATTAGCAGCCATTTGTTTTCTCAATTGTCGAACAAGAGAGCTTTTGGCTTATTGTCTGCCCTTGGATGAGTGTTAATGTCCTATATCAGATTTCTATAACAAGCAATAAGAAAAGTCCTTTTTCTTCGTCTTTGCTCTTATAAGATACACAAAAAAAAATCCTCTTAAAACCCTAATCATATACATACATAATATTCAATAATATATAGAAATTCTCATTTTAATAGAATCTGTCGAGTCCTATTTTCAACTTCCAGCAAGAAATACCATTTGAACGTGAATTTAATAGACAATTATACCCCTAAGTGAGAGACCCGTACTTCGTCCACCACCAATTCCCAGTCCTCCCCCTGCCCTCCCCCTATCCACATAAAATCGTTATGAAAGGAAATTTGTATAGAAATCAATTTTGTTGACTTTTTGTTTTGCACACATCAATAACATGCACCACACTCGGTTGGGTATTCTCACTCTCTCTCTCTCTCACTTGGGACAGTTTATTATATGGTGAACTTCCGACAATACCCCAGAGGGGAATGATACATGAGCCATGGGTTTTGTAAGCCAATACAGTGGTTTTTTGGCCACACCAACCGGATGAGACACCCGAAAACAAGAAAATTTTCCAAAATGTTCAAATGTTCCCAAAAAGCATGAATAGAAGAGGAATATTACGCTACGATCTACGAAGACAAACCATGACGATGGTAACAAGGACGACCAAATACAAAAAAAAAATGAAATACAAAACACGAAAACTTCAACACCCAACGGATGTCCAACAATGAATAGTTTTCGGGTGTCCTGTACTCGACTATATAAATTGGGTGTGTATTTCAAGCCCCTTTTCGTCCGTCGCGTCGTCCGTCGGTCGGTATCCAGCTCGTCCTCGTAGTTGGCATAGGGATATATGTAGGTTTAGAGAGGATATCATGTTCATGGTTTAAATTTCACTTTTTGGTCTTCACTTTTGATGTTTATTTTATTATTAGTTTTTTTTTGTATGTTATTGTTGTATTTTTTGTGCTGCCTAATAACAAACCTAGTTTGTTGTCGGAGAACGTCCTTCACATAAACACACCACACTCAAGCACCAAGTGACCGAACATGTTTAATAGATCCCTGATGGAGAATATACTATAGCTCCTCTACTACACCGGATATGGAAAATGAAGAGGATATTATTATCAGTGTTCCCATAACGGCATTATTAATGCTAGATCTAGCATTTTAAAAAAGAGAAAAGCATTATGAAATTTAAAAATTATGCTTAATGCTTTTCTGGCATTCTTGTTTTTATTTTTTGCATTCTTGAATGCCAAAAATGATTTCAGTTCATTGATTTGATGACATCATATTTTGAAAAAAAAAAATATTTAAAAAAAATAGAAAGCATTCTGATTTAACCTTAATAACGTCAAATCACGAAGATTCACACGCATACATCATAAAATTCATAACTTTTTCTAATAGAAATTAATTAATTAAAGCTTCTGTTGCTGTGAAATCTGGAAAGGCAATTATTTGGGCCTATTCAGCTATGTCTTTTGTTCTGTTATTCTGCTATTCTGTTATCAATTTCAATACAAAAGTTTGAGCTGTCAAAAAATCTTTTATGAATTATAATATGGTATTCGGCTGCTTAAATTGTTAAGAAATCTGTTATGAGATTTCAAAAGTTTTAAATTCAGAAAACACAAATGCGTTTTGGATTCAGCTAATGACTTTTAAAGATGCAGCTGGGGAAGATATGTTTGACGAATCAGATCGATTTGAGCGCCTGTTCAGCCAAACGAATATAATTATAACAAAAATTCGTCATAAAATTGTAAAACAATTATTGAATTGGATGAAGAAGATTATTTGTATGAAGAACTTTGGGGTAACTCATTATTTAATTAAAATCATGAAATAGATAAGACACAAAAATAAGAATGTGATAAGTCTGACTGACTTAAAATTAAATAAATCACTACTATAACATGTTCTTACTTAAAAATAGTTTGCTATAAAAGTTCCTATATTACCTATTTGCAATTATAAAGCTTTAAGTTTTGTTATTTTTGAATTAATTTTGTGTTGTTTTCGTTTTTTTTTTATATAAGGAGATATTACCTATGTATGTATGTATGTTAGGTATTTATGAGAATTTATTTTCCCTTTTTATAAAATGTTTGTTTTTTATTATGGATTTTGAAATCTAGCATTTTGTTTTTTTGAGCTCGCATACGATCTAGCATTATAAAATTTGAAATCTAGCATTATGAAATTTGAGATTATGGCAACACTGATTATTATCCTTCCCTTTAATATTTTCTGCCTGTCTTTTGATAGAGATATACATTTTTCAATGATTTATAAACTTCTACTTGTGCTTCTGCTTTTGGTTGAGCGCAAAAATATGAGGTGTTGTTTTTTATGTTAGCTCAAGTCAGAGGGAGTGTCTGTTTAGGTCGTGTTCATTATCGTGTTGTGTTGTGCTTTATCAAAATTTATCTATCCTTGAAACACCACATTTTTAATTTTTGTTTTTATTTAAAAAGCTTTTGAAGTTTAATGATTCTGGACCAGTGAGTGTCCTCGAAAATCCATACATTATAATTAGAAATACAAATAGTCTTTGAAACACTACCTAAGGATTAGGGTGGGCGGTATGCTATCGGTTTTTTTTTTTTTTTTTGTTCAGCTAACATTTTACAAGAAGTCAAAAGTTTTTCCTGGTTTTCGGTCAACATTTCAAAAAGGTACCTTTTGGGTGTGAATTTTGTTTTACAATATATTACAAGTCAAAGGTTACATGAGGTGCCTTATCATCGCCCCATCGTCTGACTGGAATTAAAATGTATAGGTACACAATGTTTTCCCAAAGATAATCTTTGGTATAAAAAGAGGAAAAGAGGGGTTAAGATTTTTAAGATTTTGGGAAATAAGAGGCCTATTTGAATAAGCATTAATTCTAAATGAATTTCAATTCTTTTGCAGTGGGTTTAGTGCGTAGCAAACACTACTACTTGATGAAACTTTAATTATCTTCCTGTGAAACATATAAAGAACTATTGAACTGAATGAACTCGAAGGTGTTTACACAAGCAGATGTTTCTCAGATGTATTGATCCTTGAATCTGAAGTTCCACAGGGATCAATTCTGGTTCCCCTGTTATTTTCACTTTTTATAAAATGATTTGCCATCAATTTGTCAAAACGTTTCATTTAACCTCTATTGGTACGTTGATGATGATGATTTGTATTCTATTGCTGAGCGGGAATCATTAAAACGTCTCAAAATCAACCCGGAATAGACCAAAAGTAAAATATTTAAGAAAAATAATCTTGGTGCGACATGATTCCACCTAATTTGTAGTGTAAAAGGCTAAGGAATCTATTTATTTATAGGCGGTGGCGAAACTTGGTCCAGCGTTTTTCTACGGAACTCAACGGAATTATTAAACAAAATTATATGTTTTCTTATATGGTGTTACATAATGTATAAACTTTGCATTCAGATGTTTTCAAAAATTTGACCTATATGCACTATAAAAAGACTGAACGAGAAAAAAATGGGAAAAAGAAAAAAATATTAAATAAAAATATTAATAACTCAGAAACGGGTATATTTATAAGTGAAGATGTTAGGCCTTTTTTTACTGCAAATTGTATGTTCTTTTATTTTGAACTTAAGTGTTTTGGACGAAAAACCGTTCGAAATTGAGATATATTGATTTTTTTTGGGAAAAAAACAACTTGTTTTACATTTAACAGTTATAAAAAAGCTAGCCCCCAACGTATCAAAGCGGAACTTTCTGGGCTTAAGAAAGGTTCACAGAACGTGTATACCAAAATGCAACTTTCTGGTATTTTTCCGGAATGTGTACCTTATTTTGACTAATTTTCCTGGACTAATGGCCAGTTGCACCAAAATGCTCTAAAATTAGTTTTTGCTAAAATGCTATTTAAATTTATCGACATGATAAATTAATTTTAGCTAAAATAGAGTTCGTTAATCATCCCTGCATTGAAACATCGGCTTTCAAAACTGAACGAAAAAGTTTCAACTAGTGCAACTGAGATAGCAATACGAGAAATGTCAATTAAAATAATAAACATTGGGTTGCGCTGCGTACCAATTCATACAAACATAAATATGTAGGAACCTGGTACATGCAACTCGAAAACGGAAAAAGAAATTGTGAAAAATGTGTATGTATGTTTGTAACTCGCCAGCTTATTATTATGATTTTGGCTGGGTTGCAGGTCATTAATATATTATTATATTCGTTTTCATTAAAAACCTATTGTATTGGGTTGTTTTCCACTTCACTCAAAATAAAAAAAAAATTGTAGGTACATATTTAAATTCAAACGTATGCATCTTTGTTTTCCACCCTTCCACTGTTTTTTTTTTATTAATTTCTGGGTTCTGCCCAATAAAATGGGTGGCACAACGGCTCCTGAAGAACCAGGGCCTAGTGACTTACAACTCGCAACTATTCCTGTGTGCGCCTGTCGACAGGAATGGAAGGGACCTACAATTTTATTCCGAATCTGAACGGTTAGACGAGAAGCACTTATTCCTGACAAGTGATACTCTTGGAGGATTTGTCAATTCCTCGCAAGAGGCAGTAGCCCTGAAAAAAAACTTTTTAGTTTTTAGGTAGACGAGGCTGGGAAGAGAACCCAGACCTCCAGCGTGACAGTCGAACGCACTAACCATTACGCTACGGGCTACTACAGCCGCAACCGATAAATGTCGTTTTAAAATCTAACGAAGCAATACAAATTTAAAAGAGCTTGGTGCAACTGGCCCTAATACTCAAAAATCAAACTAGAAATTCCAAATAAATAAAAAATAAAATTAAATTGCATTTTAAGTACTTTCACTTATGAAAATGTTAAATTTTCATTTATTTTTTTTTTTGTTCGATTATTAATTTATTCAAAAGTTAAAAACAAAATAATTACCTTTTATACTATTCGAATAATTCTTCATAGGTACCTACGCGAATTTCATTTATTGTTTGTTGGTTACATATTTTTTTTTTACACATTTTTGTTTGTAATTTTTATGTTTATTTTTATAGTGCAGTTTTATTAGCGCTGTTAATTCAGAAACCAAAGTACACCTACAACTATAAGGATTATTTTTTTAATTCAGCTTAAAAATAATTAATTTAAACAAAATTGTTGACTATAATTTTTACTTACGATGTGTATGTACTTTGTACTTGTACATATGTACCTAAGGGTGGCCGTATGGAGGATTGCTTTGGATAAAGCGACTAACTGCGATTAACTAACTAAAGTCCAAAGATCAGCTTGCATGTGCAAAAGTGGAGCACTTCTTTCTACTCCCCCGCTGTACTGAACACTCGCTATTTTATCGGACACCTCTCGTCAGCTTTTGTAATTGTGTAAGTAAACAAATGACAGTAAACACGTCAATCCGTATCTTTAAGACTCTTCATAGTGTATCAATAATGAAAAAAGAGGCTGGATGCGAGACACACTAGAAACTTCTCATTCGTGCTTTTGAAAGTATATTCATTATATTTATATTATATTATATATTTATTATTTTTCAACTTCTTTTTCTTAGTGTAAAAAAAAAAATTGTCCGTTGATTTTTTTTAATTTGTACGAATTCTTTATACATGTAGAATATAATTAGTACGAAGTCGATATATTTTTTCCGTTCTCGAGATATTCGAGACAAATGACATTTGACAGCTCCTTTTTAAATTGCTGTATGTAGTAAGAAAACGATTAATTGTATTAATTGTTACACAACCTTTTTAGCTCGTTGTGACAAAATTATCTGTTAAATAAAATTCATCCGAAGTCGATATCTATATTCGTTCTTGAGACATCGTGGACAAAAAAAAAGTACCCCGAAGGTACGTACTTAAAAGATATATAAAAGTCTTGCTAAAAATGATGGATTCTGATTCTAGAGACCTAAAAACGTGAAGTCATGTCAAAATTTTCAATTTGACAAATCGCACCAATTACAATATGTAAGTTCCAATAGGAAGTTAATAATGGGAAGTTAATAGGCTGCTCAGCTATTGTGAACTCCTTCAGATCATTTCATGCCACAGTTCCATTTCGATAAAAACTGTCAGATTGACATCCCTTCAAAATCCACTGTGGCCGAAGTGACATTCTTGGAAGATGAGTCGATTCTATTTCACACCGTGCAACGTATCAAAAACCCATGATAGGTTTGGTGGAAAAGTGTGTACTCAGTAATAGACTAAATGTAAGCGTCTCTATCCTTTCGTCTTCCTGACCGTTGTTGCTTTGAAATCTCTGAACTCTGGCTTAAAAATTATCGGTTTATACCTATCGCTACATGAAAACTTATGCTGAAGCAAGATACTATAAGGAAAAGAAACCAAAGTGAAACAACATCACCACTCGCCTGGCAACCAAAAATACCTGACCAATGCTGGATTTGAAGCGCTCTAAATGTTTGTTACCTTTAACCAGATTGCCCATCAGCTCCATAATTGATGTCATATAACCGGACACTATCTTATAGGGAAGCACCCAATGCGGCTTGGCTCCAAAATGACAGAATCTGTATGGATGAAGAAAAGGAGAATCTATTTTTCATCTTCTCTGTACATATCTTGCCTTATTTCGAAGACGCCACCTCCATCTTGGAGATTTCTACTTCATTGATACTAGTGATCTAGCAAACACAGACATTTGTAGGCTTTTGGTTCTAACGAGCAGGGAGAAAATTTTTAGATTCATATGTGGTATCACAATGGACCAATATTATGATCCAAGTTAGTGCTACCCACGAGACGATAAAAGTCTCGTTCTCGCGTTACGAGACCGAGACGAAACGAGACTGCCTTTTAAAGATCCGAGACCCAGACGAGACTTAATCATACGAGACCGACGCGAGACCGAGACGAGACTGCAAATCTTAACCAGACCGAGACGAGACTTACAAAAGTCTCGCCGAGTCTCGTCTCGTGGCCAGCCCTAGTCCAAGTGTACAACAATTAAACTAGGATCAATAAGGAGAAATGTACCTTTAACTTCTTAATGAAATTTGAAAAAATTTAAAATGGCATAGTCAGTCCAGCAATTCTAGCTCTCATTTAAAATTAATGTGTCTGTTATTCGGATTACGTAGTGCAGTTTGGCAAATCTACAAATATTTTAACACGATTCAACGACTCTTTTGAAATGAGGAAAATTCAATTTTGAACCTAGTGCCATCCTTTTCATCAGTTAATTCGGGTGACTGTTGGTGTGTCCTACTAGCTTTATAGGTATCTACTAAATGTTTCCTTTAATTAGATTCATTTTCTTCTGAGCATCCCCACTAATATTTTACATTTGGTAAGCTTTAAAATATTCCTGATATATTTTGTTCTTCATTATTCGTTCTTATTCTTTTTGTGTTACTTTTTTTTATAGTTCAACGTATAATAAAATTCACATACCTCGCGCCCAACCCTAGAAATTTTATTCAACGAAAAAAATCTTGAAAACATTCTTCTTAATTACACATACCTACCTACAAAAAACATCATTACAATAAACAATAATGCTAAAATCGCGCTGTTTCATAGGCCATTTTTTTATTTTATTTTTTTTCATACGCTTTATCTCGGTACTGCTATTTGGTATTAATCAAATGGCAGCTAATATCATGTTCCGCAAGACAAATATTTTTCCACAACAGGATATACGTTCAACCAATCATAATAACTTGCGTGTAAATTACACTAAAGAAACGAACAACAAAACACAAAAAAAAACATACCCAGGAACAAATAAGGTGGAATAAGAAAACATAAAAGTCAACCATTAACGCTTAGATTTTACTCATTTGCTTATTTGTTAAAGCCATTAGGCCATAGGTATGTACATATATAGGGTAAGCTTGAATTCAAACTTAAAAGGTTAAGGTGTACAACGTACCTGACTATACATTATGTATGAAGGTTAATATATTATGAACTTAAGTGTAAGTAGAGTTTAGGTAAAGTGTCGTGTATGTGTTGTGTATATAAGATTTTGTTTCACCTTTGAACTGCTTTTCATTAAAAAGGATTAAGCGTTTCATTTTCTTGGCCATTATCGTTGTTGAATGTTTTTCCCAGATATTTTCTATGTTAATGTCGACATAAGAAATGCCACTCTTAGTGCAGATTATGTGCGTGGTTGGCCTAATTGATAATTGATGTTGTTTCCACAATAGTTTTTTGGTTAGGGTGGTAGGAATATATTTTGACACTTAATTTTTGTAAGCGAAGAATATATTTGTAGTTAATAATAATTGTTGAATCTGGTAATTTCAATCAAGAATTTATTTAAGATGAACAGTAAAATACTCAGTTTAATTTTATATTGAGAAAATATCTCAATAGGATTGTAGACCTTCATGCATTTATATACAAGAAATATGCACGACTGGATCGCACTAACTTGGTCTTGTAGCTAACAACTAGTATGTAGCTAGACACTGACGGTGTGGATAGATATAAGTATTAGATATTACGCGATCGCAAGCTGAAAAGTTTGTGCCTTTCTTAACTTTGCTTGGATAAAATCCAATTTAAAATTAGCTAAGTGTAAGAAAGAATTAAATCTTATTTTTTTACGATTTCTTACTAGAATTTTCTACAATCTGTAATAGAACCAACAGATTCGGTTATTCGATCAATTCGGTGAAAAATCTATACAAATTGATAACAATCTGAAATCGAATGATGAACAACTGTATAACAGACTTCCATTTTTTTTCTCGAAAATTCAAAACAAAAAAACGACTAAAAGGAGCTATAGGGGCAAAGTACCTGACTCAAAGAATCAGCTGAGATTCTCTGCTGCTAATTTTCGTTTTAAATATTTCTGCATTTATAATGGTGGTAGGACTGGGGCAGGGGATCCTGGTGTATCTTATCATGCCCCAGTTTCATTTTCATTTATTTGTGAGTTTTCCCTTTTTGTCCATGTGCATGTGCTCGTGTGATTTTTTATTTTCATATCGGTATGTTTGTGTTCTTAATGGACAAAAAGATGAAAAGAAATAAATGTGTATATCCATGTGATGGAAACATTTTAATGTTGAATCTTTTCCGCAATCTAGCCCCCATCATCACTCCTTCGCTTTCTCTATATCTCCATCTGCATACTAGAAAGAGTAACATGACATAATTTGGTTAAAAGGAGAGAAGATTTTTTGTTTGTACAGTCTCGGCCGGGGTGAAGGGGGATTGTTTTTACTCGGATATACTATACATATCCGTATCTTCTTTTATAATGTTCAGTGTGAGAACTCAATTAGCTTTTCATGTTTCGGGGCAACTTTGACTGCTCACACAAAATGGATGTAGTTTCACTTTATGGGTAAACATCATATATAACACGGCTTGAGATTGAGAGAGTAGCTGTGTATCTGAATATTCAGACAACAAAATCCTACCATCAGAAAGCCACAAAGAGAAAAAGATACGTTCAACAAAAGACGCGCGGGCAAAAGGTTTAAATTTTAAAAGATCGTATCTTTTTAATGGTGTGTCAGAAAATGCTCCTTGTATGGAAGAGGATGTGTTGTTTTTTTTTTTTTTTTTGTTTTCTTTTAATTTTTTGTTTGTGTTAATATATTAAAACATCAGAGTAAAAAATGGTTGAAGGGTATTTATGACTATGAATATATGGTGGATTTGTTTTATTTCATTTGATGTAATAGTCAGAGGAAGTGTGGAAATCCATGATATGGAAAATTGTTTGAGAAAGTTTTCCTTTTTTTTATTTATATTTTTTTTTTTCAGTTTAAGTGCAAGAGGGAATAGAAATACCTATGTACCCACCTGAAGTCAATGAACCAAGAATGTTATGTTTCAATGAATCAATGGATGTATAGGTACATTCATAGAAACTTGAGGTGTTGTATACGTTTGAATGATATTTTATTCGATATTTTTGTAATAAAGTTGATAAATAAAACCATTGAATTGAAGTTTCTATGGAATTTCAACAAATTCTAAATTGACGACTGTTCACTTGATTATTTGTATGTCCTGGTGGCTTGTGTAAAATTTCAAAAGTTGCATACCTATATGCATACGGGTATCATAGTAAAACAAAAATAAACAAAAAGTTTTTTTTTTTCAGGGCGACTGCCTCTTGCGAGGAATCGACAAATCCTCCAAGAGTATCACTTGTCATACATAAGTGCTTCTCGTCTAGCCATTCGAATTTGGTAAAAAATCGTACGTAGGTTGATTATCTTGAACCGATGTACTAAATGTATGCAAAAACATTATTAAAATAATTGGAGCGGTTTTTTCAAATAATTTATTTTTTAGTATTAAAATTAAATAAATTATTATTATACTATATTCAGCCTTATCGGCAATTCCGGGGGCGATTGTTCTCCCCCGGATTTTCATTTTTCTCAGGAGTCGAATACTCCTATCGTCAATCTCCCCCGGATTCAATCTCCCCCGGAAATTACTTCGAATCAGTTTCGAAATACTCTGAGAGAATTTATATTCTGAAATTATTTATCTGTTGAAGATTATTTTCTGAAATCAAATTAATTATTTGAACTATTTGTGGTGATAAGGACCTATATTGCATCGTAAATTCAATTATCATTCAATGGAAACGCGTGAAAATATTCAAAAAATAAAGAAAAAAGCATCTTTTGTCTATTTTGTTGTCGTAATATTTTTTTTCTTTCTCTCTGCGCAAAACTGTTTTACTTTATGAGGGGGAAAACTCAAAAGTGTTAAGTGAATTTGTTCCAAAATTCTTTAAAATGTTTAGAAACAAAATTGAAATATAGATCGGTTAAAACAAGACCAATTTCTCCTCCAAGCCGTTTCCCCGTTAAGTCTCTAGCTGGTTGTAGAGTGGACGTACAGCCACACATACCAATACCAATGGACTATTTAGTAATCGGCGGCGGCGTAATGTTGGATTTTATTAAAATGTCTATATCTTTGAACCGAAACCAAAACTTGTCCTTTAGAGCAAGTAAAAAATTATAAAATCTTCAAAAATAGGTATTAATATGCTTCTATGAGGTGAGTTTTTTCCAGGGAAAATCATGGATTTTCCCCCGGGAAATAGTGTTACAATATCTACTTTTTTCATTGGAGTTTTTTCCTATTTTTCGAACATTGTTTATGATTGGAGAGTCTTATACGGGGAAAAAATCTGGGGGAGATTTTATTCCCGATAAGTCTGATTATATACTATATATTTGTGGTGATTTTAATGGCTAAAAAACTTAGAGCTCAAAATAAAGTATGCCATCTGATTTGTTTGATAAATATGAAACAAATTTGTTTGCACATTTTCAAAAATAAAATCTGGCATGGCAACAATTAGCATTTAATAAAATACAATTTTACACAAAATACAAAAAATATTCATAAGCCCGTTTTCAATACAGGTATTGTATTTTCAAACAAACATTTCACTATTTTTTGTTTAATCCAAAAATTATTTGTTTGGAAAATTTGTATATGAAAAATTGTTTGAATTGTGAAGGAGCTCTTGCTTAAAAATGTTGGTTTAAATCCGTCAACGAGAAGTTTAAAAACCAAAAAAATTCTTTGAGATGTATACCGTTAATAACAGTTATTGGTAAAATATTTTCTGATTAAAAAGTAAAATTTACTAATTTTATACCACGCATTTCTTTTTATCAAAATTCTTGGAGCTGTTTTCAAAAAAATCAGGTTGTACTGGAGGTACCAAAAATATCCAATTTTTAAAAATAAAAAATTATTGAAAAGCAGTATTTCCTTATTTTTGTTGTTGGTCTTATAAATTAAAAAAAAAAAAACCAAATTAGCCGCTCATACTACTACAGTGAAACCCCCTATAACGGACAGCTCCCTTAAGGGGGCAGATCCCTTAAACGGTCAAATCCTCGCAACCGTGGATCTACGATTTCAATTCCATACATTTTATGTTCCTTAATTCGGACACTCCCTTGATCGGACGGGACAAGAATATTAGCTGTAATTTGTTAAATTTAATTCTCTTATAGGCGGTCAAAAAGGTACTATTATTTTGTGATGTTGTATGTACCCTTTTTTAAATCAAAAAATGCACAGTCGATCTCAAAGGCATTTTTTAGCTTTTTTTTTTGTATGAATAAAAATATATACATAGTTCGTTTATTTTCCCTGAATTTCTGTCCATTTCAGTCAAATATTTCAAAGTTGATATACAAAAATAAAATTGACAGGACTTTCAATAAAATGCAAAGCAAATCGAGTTAGGGAAGAGACATGAAATTTCTTGATTCTTTTCTTTGAACGAAACAACTTCGTCGCTATCCGCCTAAGCGAGGTTTTACTTAACAATTTCCTTAAACCATGCTTAAAATGCCAACAAATTCCTTAAGCATGTTATTTCCACCTCTAACTTTGTATTTTGTACCCCACGACCTTGTGGGGGCCTGTGGAAAAATTTAATTCCAGTGTCACCAAAACACCTTTAGCAATTCATTTTAAGCTTAAACACTTCACCCTGACATATCTTATCATCCAACCAATGTGACAAAATTCAAATTAGCACGCCTTTCCATTTAAAAAAATCACGTTCCTTTTTAATTTGTCACCCCATTCCTTCAACCATCAGTGATGAGCCACACAGCGCAAAGTTGCAGATGTCACAATAAATAATTTTCCCAAATATTACTTCTACTCGTATATATAGGTATGTATAAGTATATAGGACGGTAGCTATACCTAGCAAATTTAATAAGACACGCGCTTGTTATTTCATGTTGACATTTTGACGTTTACACAACGCCCTCTAAATGTTAGACATGTGTATATCATCATATCAAAGTCAAAATATACATCATGGTCCTTAGAAATATTTCACAATAATTCAACTCTTAATAGGTAGGTATACATAGCTACCCATTAATATTATAGAGTTTCTAGGTATTTAGACACACAATATACAAATCACTTCAAATTCTTCTTTTTGATATCAAATCAATACTACATACATAATATCGCCTTTGCACTTCAGGACTCATTTTGGGGTATTCACATGAATAGGTAGGTATTTGTTTAATTTAAAGGACCCTCGACACACAATAAAAAAAAGTTATGAAACACGAAATATCCTTTTTATCTATACCTACTTCTCTGTCTCTACAAAGATGGTTGTATTAGGTTTTATTACCAATCACACACTTACAAACGTCGTATCGCAGAGTCACATAAATTCCATTCAATTAGACAAATTCCAAAGGAACATTCAAATTGTCCCCAAACCAACAACAAAAAATAAATAATGTCCTTGTATGATAATAATCACACACAGCGATATGTATATTCGGTTATGGTGTGTGTGGGAAGTATTGTCAAGTGGCCGTATCCTTCCTTGCTAAGATGAACAAAGCGGCAGAAAAGAATGAAAAAAAAAACTTTTTATTGACTTCGACTTCTGAAGATCCCCAAGAGTGAAAAAAAAGGAGCAAGGGACTTAAACGTCCTTCACAATTGATATGGAGAAAAATTGGCTACAACAAAATAAAAGAAAAAAAAACAAACAAATGAAAACGAACAACATCAAGGATCTTTAAAGAACACAAAATAAATGCAAATATCTATCCAATATGCAAGGAGGTTTTTAACCGTATATGTGGGGAACATATATTTGCTTTTACCCAAGGACGATTTCTGTAGGTACCTCTGCCACCATTGTTTGTTGTGTGCGGTGTCGTGTAATCATAGTCAACGTCGCAGTCGTCGTCCTTTATTTTTTTTTTTATTTATTGAATTTTCCAATTCAAATGCGATATATGGATGGAGGAATTTACATCCTTTCAATATATGTATATATACGAACGAATATTTTACTACGTATACACTTTACGCGATTTGAGGTGGCAATTGTGGGTGGATTTTCGTGTTTAAAGATAGAAGTGACGATCTTGTTTCTTTGCTCACCGAGAGGAGTTGGTGTTATATTTTGTTTGGCGGTGCGGTAGCGGTGGTACAGTATAGGTACTCTGACAGTATAAATTCATGTGAAGTGAAGCAATTTATTTCGATATCCTTTTTTTCTTGTTCTTTCGCTTTTTTGTGCTTACACTTGAAATAGAATTTCTTAGAGCATTTAAATAGAAACTCAGCTGTGAGTCCTTTTTTTTGCTAGCTGTTGCATTGTCAATTTATTTATTTTTTTTTTTATTTGTATTTACATATTTTGAAAAAAATATTCTCCCTTTTGTCATTTTTTTTCCTTCGGGGCAGATGACAGGATAACATTAGTTTTGAATTTTTTTTTATTTTATTTGTCGGTACCCTGCAAACATGAGGAACTTTTTTTTATTTTATTTTATTTATTTTTCTTCGCCCTTTCTGATTTTTTTTTTTTTAATATAAGGGAATTCAATGCTTGTGTCTTTTTTTTCAGCTAAGTATATGTCGTGTGCGACCCGAGACCCAAATATATTCTATTTTTTTTTTTTTTTTTTGTATACATATATGAAAAGAACCAATAAAAAACAGTGAGACAAAATAAAGCTCAAGTCACCTTCTTTTCCACTTGACAATGATGATAAGCACGATGCCAGTCAAGATAATGATTAGGATGATCCTTAGGTACAGAATAAAAATTCTCTCTTTGACACTTTGTTTGTGTTTTTGGCAGCTGAAATAGACTTGAATTTATATTTTGGTTCGATGGGAAAAAGCTTATTGTTTCTATAGTGATGGGTTTTCGTGTCAATAGAGAAGTTTAGACAGGCGGGTTACATTTTAAGACAGCGATAGAGAGTTCAAGTAAAGAGGTTAAGTAAGTGGTCTGTTTAAACTGTATAGGTATTATTTGAGGGTATTTTTATTAAAATACCTAGGTTCCATATAGGAAAGTTACCTTAAGTTATAGTCCCCGAATTTCAAACAAACCTACAATACTCACAAATATTATAATTTTTAATAATTTTGTTACTAGGTTAAAGGTTTCCACGTTCAGTTACGATAAGTATGTAAACAATGGCATTCAGCACCTCGAAAAGCATAAACAGTGAAAAAACCAAAAATACCAAATAACTTTCTTTCTAAAAGCACCGATTATGAATAAAATGCAAGAAATTTTCAAATAATAGTTAAGTCTATATATTTAAAACTAACCAAAATTAACTGGCCAACAATTATGAGCACTATCATACTTAAATGATTATTTCGTGACAGCAAAGGTTGGGTTCAATGCGTTAGGGAACAACAAATCAATAATACTTTATAATTTCAAAGCAAAATGGTCAAAAACTTTCAAAAAATTACGGTTATTAGAAATGTCCACGAAAAGAATATAGTTGAAAATTATATAATGTCCTAATTTGTATAATGTTTTATTTTTTGTAATGAAAAAAATGGCAAAGCCAAAGTTCTGAACGGAAATCAATGAAAATACTGTATTTTAAAATTCGGTCTGAACAGAATTCAATAAAAACGAAATTCTGTATTTAAAAACAAAATCCATTTGATAACGTAAAAAGTGCGTACCTACTCAAAAAGTGAATTCTTTGACACAGAATGAACATGAATAAAGATTAATTTATTTTCTCTACAGATCTATAAAAAAAGAAACAGAATTTGGAATTGTTTTGATGGAAAAAAGTAATAATAATTCATCAAACAAGGTAAGTATACGCCCCAGTGTACCTAACATTAATTTGAATTGTATTTTTGTACCTTTTTAATTAGTTGAAGAGATTATGAGATATTTATGAAAAATTAAAAGCAACGTTTAATAAATGGATTGAAGCCACCAACAAAGATTTGACAGTGGTCAAAAAAAAAAAATCTAAATAAAATTTAAAAAAATTTCAATGGCAGTGTAAAAAAAATAAATAATTATGTCTAAATAACAATTAGTTATATGAAATGAGTGTACAGTGTTTTAAAATATTCCAGCAGCCGTACACAAAACTGGACAAAATTCGAATTTTGAAAAGTCCCTCTTGACTAGTCAGGTACTTCAGCATTTTATTATTGTTTTAAAATTGTTTTTTGTAATGCAATTTTTTTTTTTCAAAATAAAAAATTTCAAGCAAAATTGAATTTTACACTTAAGGAATTCAAACCGCATTGATTTTCAACAAAATAATGCTCAATTTCATGCAGCTCGAGTGCTTAAATAATTAGTTTAAAGAAAAATGTTCCATTGCTGCCTTGGCGTCCCATTCACCGGACTTCAAAATAAAAGAAAATGTATTGGGATGAAAAGTATACGAAAAAGCGAAGCAATGCAATGACTGATTCACACCGTTAAGTTGGCCTTGAGTAAAATTTTACTTGACTATCTGAAATCACTACATAACTCGCATAAGCATCGAATTTTGAAATCTTTGTTTTAAGTTGGTGGCAGCACATACATTCTATTAAGTAAATAAATTTGCCGAAAAAAAAAATTAAAATTTAAACAATAAAAAATGTGACTTAGCTACCATTTATTCTCTTGGCTGCCGTTAATTTTTGTTCTTGAAGTGCAAGCATAGGGTTTGCTATATGGCACATTAAACAGTCTTTCTTGTGTCATGCTAAATTTCGATCCCTTTAGCGTGTAACACTAGACATTTAATTCTCAAAAATTACTACCTTATGGCCGGCAGTGTATGTGTATATTTACTCATGATATTTCTTGTGAATTGTTGTAAAGCTTTTGGAAATGTAATTAAAAATGAGAAAAAGCCTCAACTAAATGAATTATTTTCTGAAAAGCATTTGTGTGTGTACAGTTATTAATAACAAAACAATTTTATTTTGCTATTTGCGTGACTCTGCAGTTCTATTTAGACTGAAAATCCGTTCTTTTTTAACCAGAATTCCGAATTTTGCGACTTAAATACATCCATCTTGTGTCTTGTTACTTACATGTTGGAATTCTTTTAATCACTACCTATTTTGACACATTTTACGATGCTGAAAATTAAAATTCAATTCCCTTTGTTTTTAATGCATAACCTTTTGGCACTTCAAAACTCATTCTATTTTGTAGTTAAATCTGTAAAATATTTTTGACAAAAATTCCCTTCAAACGATTGCGATGAACTTGAGACAGAATCAAAGTTAATTGATTTTTTGTTACAAACCAAAAAACAAAAGAGCATTATATCTTTTTAAAAATCCAATAATATAATAAAAGTGCGCGTATACGCCCTAGTGTACACTGTACAATGTATAATTTTTAACAAACCCCGGGTAAGGTCAATTTTGGTATTAAAATAAGCTAAGCCACTAGAGATTTTTGGACTCGCGAGATTATAGATATTTAAGATCTTAGGGATTTGAGATTTACATTCGAGATTTCGACCCCAACCGGAATTTTCCATCGAATAATTAATTTACCACACACAAAAACAAAATAGTATTCTGTTTCTATGACGAAACCCCAAAACGGTTAATGGCTAAAATAAAACTTCCGATTTGCTTGTGCATATAAAATCCGAAGAAAATCTATAAAAGGGAATTTCGGGCGTGTTTTATTTTGGCCAATGGCTGTTTTCAGGGATCCTCCTAACATAATACTACAAAGTGACGTTATAGAGTTGTAAAGTATTAAAAAAGAACAACTTACCTCAGGGCAGTAGCGTCCATTGGGGCAGCCGGGGCAATGCCGAGGGGGGGGGCAGCGGTTATCTCGTTTTGTATAGCTTGAATCGGTATTAACTTTGTTAAGTTAACTTCGTTTAGCTCAATCCCACTTTTTAAGTCATTGCATCTGAAATCGATTTGACAAATAAAATCTTACCCTATTCAACTCTTACTTTAGATCCTACGTATAAGCTCACTATGTAGTGAATTAACCAATTAACCGATGTGTTACACCAATTCTAAGTTTGTCCACTAATATTCAAGTACCTACATATTTGCTGCTTCGTTTTGTGGATATGTGACCCTTCAAATATTCATTTGTAAAACTAAAATAAAATAATTGGGGGAAACCTCTAAAATTATATTGTGTTCATGTTCATGGTTAGCGAAAGCTGATGCTAGCCAGATGGTGTAATTAGTATGGTGCATTTAGATTTCATCATATGGTGTTCTGGGAAAAAAGCCCGACACAAATGTCGTTATGCTGCCATTTTGTTTTTAACTGTTAATTTTTTGTCACACGTTACTCAATTAGTCTTTATCGAAGTTATATAGCATACGATAAGCATATTTGTAGCAAATTTAATTTTCTTCAAATTATGTTTTTTTACTTTTTCTCGCTTATTGCTATGGCTTAAAAGTTAGTGCATTTTGTTAAAAAAAAGTAAGGGTTGATTTCTTTATATGCGTCATATTCTCATATTTCTTTTGTTTGTGTCATCTGATTCTTGTGCTAAGTTACTTTCCATCAGGTCAAAAAATTTTGAACGACATTCTTCTTTGATCATTAAAAATTCTTAACTATCTTCGAGCTATCCCGATATATATATATATGTACCGCTCTTATAATGTTTTTAACTGTTTCTGTTACCACAGCAGTAGTAGCCCGATGTGAAGGGTTCACACTAAAGACCACTTAAATAATTGTTTCATTAATTGTTTCGAATCAAGCCATGCTTCGATACTTGACACTTACTTCCCATAACATGCATTGCCTTAAGCACAAGATACATTCAATCAAAATTTAATGCAAAGCATTGTCTTGACTTCTAGGTCAGGGTAATTAAAAGATATACACGAGCATATGCGACTCGTAGTCAGCATTATAATTACCAAAAAAATATCATATTACTCTGATGGCACGAACGGCAAGAAATATAATAAAATATAAATGGGTTGATTGTAGGGCTGGCCACGAGACGAGAAAAGTCACGGTCACGATCTTGGTCTCGCATGTCGAAACCGAGACGAGACTGGCTTTTAAGCAACCGAGTCGAGGCCGAGACGAGACTGTATAATTGGACAGAAATTTGCAGAGAGTTTAATAAATTAAAAATCCAATTTGAGTTCAATAATTATTTTCAAACTATAATCAATAATATTTCGTTCCAATAACCAACAAGTTGGCCGGAAATCTTATTTTTCGGAGACGAGACCGAGACAAGACTTAATTATACGAGACCGACACAAGACCGAGACAAGACTGAAAATTTCGATTTTAACGAGACCGAGACGAGACTTATAAAAGCCTCGCAGAGTCTCGTCTCGTGGCCAGCCCTACTTGATGGTGTGCGACCAGCGGTCATTTGTTTAGACTGAGAAATATGTCAACTAAACATTTTGTGACTGGACGTTCATCCTCAGTTCATCGTACAAAAAATGCTGAGTATCGATTGGCAATGGGTCAAGAACCGAAGTATGGATTGATTTCGATAACACATCACTTGGTATAAATAAGGAATAACATTTTTGAATAAAACTGTCTTCGTCTGTAGACACCAAAACGTATTTTATTACTTGAGAAGCTCACGAGCTACAAGTTCCATTGGACAATTCCTTTTTATTTGGTTCTAAGGTCAAAACCTCGATTGCACTAGCCAGAGGTCTGAGCTGAGGCATTTATTTAATGCCAAGCGATTTGATTCAAGATTCACTTGAAAGACAAGTCCGATTGGTACCAACATTACACCGTAGCGTAAGAGTTAGTGCGTTGGACTGTCACGCGCTGGAAGTCTGGGTTCACTTCCCAGCCTCGTACACCTAAAAGAGTATCACTTGTCATGAATAAGTACTTCTCGTCTACACGTTCGGATTCAGCATTAAATTGTAGGTCCCTTCCATTCGTGTCGACAAGCGCACACAGGAATGGTTGCGAGTTGTTAGTCACTAGGCCTTGGTTCTTCACGAGCCGTTGCGCCACCCAACAAAAAAAAATTATGTTACCACAGCAAAAGCGAAAGGATATTTTTCAAAGCTCAAATTGATACAAATTTCTTGCAAAGCTACTTGGAATAACAAAGGCTTATCAATTTATCATTGATATTTTTATCGATAAAAACCCAAGAGCACGGCAAATACATTTGAGAAAAGTAATCGCTTCTTATTATCTTATTATTTCTGTAAAATACATTTAGAATTTTTTTTTTTAATTAATTTCACCATTGATTAGGGTTGACTGAAATTTTGTTGAAAAATAAAATTTAAAATAGAAATAAAAATAAATATTATAATTCTATCAAATTTTTTGATTTAAGTTGAAGAAATAATTTAGAAGATTTTTAATGTCGTGAGATTTACATCTTGGATGTCTTAGGACCACTCTTATAATTGTACATATGTGTATGAAGTGGTAACACTGGAAGATCGTTTTTCAAACAAAAATCGTCTCAACAGGAACTAGAAATTTGGTTTCAATTTTTGAAATCATCAAATAAAGCTGTCTATGCTTAGAGAGATTTCACTGTAGTATGTAATTTGCCTTCAATAAAACAAAATGTCCCACTCCATCCTATAGAACGCATAAATTTGTCTCTCTCAGCAACATTGGTCCCCCACGACTTTATTGATCGCAAAAGATCCCAGGTGCGTGTGTGAACTGCTTCACACATAGTTTTATGGCAAATCTCATATTATGTGTACCCGTACCCGTCCATCGGCAAGGGAAAGTAGATATACGCACAAAAATAATAATGTTTCCAAAAATATATACCAAACACATCGTTAACCTATGTGTATAACTAAAAGGTATGTGCCACCATCAGGAAAGCCTTTTACAAAAGCGATAAAACAAAGCACATACATGCACCCCATCAAGCGGCAAGCTTAATACAAAAACCAACACCCCACCAACTCCCAACCTTCTCATCTCATCTCTAACTATACCAACATCGAAATGAAAAGTTGAATTAAGTTTATTAGGAGTTTTGTCTATTAATTTTCAGACCAAAAGGAAGGAACAGTAAATTTGGGGGAAAATGATGATGATGATGAAAGACTTTTATGCTACAGGCTTTTTAGGTTTTCCTTCTCGTTCTGTCTCTCGCTCTTTCGCCTTCTTTTGGGAAAATCTAATTTTCTTGAACGGAATTGAATTTATGGAAATTTGTCGGTTGGTCTGATGCAAATATTTGTTGTTCTCCATGTAAATACATAAAATTTGTATTTTTTTTTTTTACTTCTTTTTCCATATTTTTTAGGGGATTTTTTGAAGCAAAAATAGTGTGAATAACAATGTGAGGAAAATAACATGAAAATATGTATAGGTATATTCATTCTGGAAAAATTAGATTAAGGGTGTTACGGAGGAATGGGCGGGGTCGGGGCGATGGATAATAATTTAGTTTTTTGCGAGAAGAAAAATATAAAGTGATGTTGATGGTGAAAAAACGCAAAGACACCCGCAGGACGCTTCTAAAGGAATCAAATTATGTTTTACTTTATATTGAGTTATATAATCATTTGGGGAGGATTTTTTTTTTGTTTTATATGGGAAATGCCAAATGCGGTAAAAGAAAAAAAAATAGCCAAAGTGGTTAGACAATTTCACACAAACTGTTCTAACAAATTATATTATGTTCAGTTTTTTTTAAGTTATTAAATCTACACAGTTAGATGCTAAGGGCTAGATCACTTATCAAATCAGAAAGAAATTAAGTTAATGTTATAAGTTGTTTCCTAATGAAATTTAAAATACTTTCAAACGTATTTAGCAAATCAAGTAAGAAGACTCCATAGCAAAAATATTAGTCGAATCGAAGAGAAGGTTTTTACTTTGAACTTTTAGAGCACCAGCTTCGTTGTCGTTGATTTTCTTTTTTACAAAATATTTGGCTTTATAATGTATAAGTCAGTTTTTCTGGGACGTTTTTACAAATAAGATTTTGATGTTTAAAAATAGTTTTGCTTATTTTTTTGTTTTGCTACGTGTTGACAGAATCTGTATAGACAAATAACGCTAGCCTACTTTTTCAAAATTTCGTTACAAATCTAAGTATTCCTACTGCAACAAGAATACGTGTGTTTTTTTTTTTTTATAAAAATGAAATATGGGAGGATATTTATTAAATTTTTTTTGGGGGTGAATTTTGTTGGTTATGTTTGAAAAAGTATTTTCCATTAAAGATTAAAGTTTAAGGAGGCGCCGCCATCTTGAAAAAATTATATTTTTCTTATTTTATTAACCCCCGACAAGTTGTTTTTTTTCACAAAATGATCTAAAAACAACTTGTAGACAGTACAATTATCTACACAATGACATATTAACGACCTCTGTATTTTTCGCTCTTAAGTTATAGCGGTCTAAGGTTCAATTTTTCGTCATATCCATTAATCCACCCATTAACCTATAGTTTTCGAGTAATTTGTAAAAAAAAAAAACTAAATTTTACCGCCTCTAAACTTTTACGCCCTTTAAACTTTTTGCTCCACTCCAAATCTAGGGTACTCTTCAGAAAATATTTAGGGCGCAATAATGAAGCTCTCGGACTAAATTCAGCTTTGTCGGAATTTTTTGGAAGAACGGTTATTTTTTAATCAAATTTTCTTATACACTATAAATAAATTATCACAACTTAAAACTTTTTTCAAAATATTTTTTTTTTTATTTTAATATTTAATTCTGGGTTACTTTTTTATCGAATGCTATTATCAATTTTTAGTCAAATTCGAATAATCATAAGAAATATACCTATCTTGCTCTTGTCATAACACCTGATACTATTCTGAGAAGGGTCAAATTAGAAAGTGTCAAAGTTCATCAAAGTTCTTCGAATACAACTCCATTCTTTACAAAATTTACCAAGTCAAAAGTTCTTTGTTGTCAAATGTACCCCCTAGCTTACCCTATAGACTGCTGAAATATCGTGTTTTGACTAGGTCGCATAGAAATATAGAACGAAAAGAAAATTTTAGCGTGTGTCCCACGAAACATCTCTTTTAACATAGGCAGCCATTGGAAGGGGCAAGAGGAAGCCAAAATCCAAATTCTGACTAAAAAAGTCTAAATTTAAATCTCCATTCTGCACTTGTGAAAACAATTAAGTGAACATTATTTTGTATTAAGTAATAGTTCTAAGTGTTTTTCTGTAAAAAATGGTTGTATCGAGATAAAATATAATGCATCTTAGTATTTTTATTTTTAGACATCATTGTTGCGCAACCATAAGAATTAGCACGAGTCGAAATTTTTTTTTTGTTAAAGGAAAAAAGCTAAATTAAGAACAATCTGACCAAAACATTTTATAGACTCCACAAAAATCCAAGACGAAACAAACATTTTTTTGGAGTGCCTCCTTCTTAATTTTGTAGCTGTATCTTCAAATATCGATTATCAACATCCCCTTCATACAAAAATCTGCAGGTGCCTCTTCCGATGATAAATTAATATAACTCATGTTAATCAGAGGTTGGAGATTGATGGGTTCGAAAAACATTTTGAATATTTTATCGGTACTCAAAAGAGACAGGGTTCGTCTTGATTAATTTCTAAATTCACAAGTGAAAATCAATAATCTCTAAGCAAAATAAAAACAAAACACAATTATCCTTAAATCTTTTCACCCTTTCACCTTTCACACTTTCAATGGTGTTCAAAACTAACTCACAACAGCTACCACCAAAAATAGAAAAAGTTTTTCAAAACAAAGCTGGTGATGATGATGGAAAAAAGTATATAAATAACTTAAAAGCACGCACTATGACAACCATCATTATAATATTCTACCAATCCCCATACCCCCCACCTTTGTTCTAATTGCTCCAAATCAAGTCGAAACTTTCGAACATGGTGTAGCTTTTAGGTGTAGATTTAAAATATACAAACTATAAATGTACCTATATGTATTACTAAAAGCACTAATTTTTAAAGGCAGGATATGAGGGTCTTAGTAGAGTAAAAGTCTAACTTAAAACACTAACTTTACCCTTTTGAAACATGAATAATTTATAGAACGCGTGTTAATAGGCGGAGATTTGTTTCCAAAAATAATTATACCTTTGTTGAATATCATAAAGGAGAGTGTAAGTTTCGGAAAAAAATTATATCAGGAGCGCCACACCACCACCACCACCGCATCCTGAATTAACTTTTTACCACTGAAACATGGAAAGTAAGTTTTTGAGTTGTGTGTAGGGGGGGGAGTAAACTTTGAAAGTCTTCGAAATTAAATTTTCAACTTGCGTTCAGAAACCAAACTGACAAAATTTAAAAGATGGTTTTTGACATGCGGTGTTTATTAAATCAAGCCTACATAGTGTTCAGAGCTGGTTGGAAAAATTGAATGAAAAACTTGTGGTAAATAATTACAAGCATATATCTGAGAACCAAAACAAAAATTCGACCGCAAAGTTTTCATTCCAATTGGATGCTTGTTTTTATTTCAACCAGCTATAACCGCAATTAAGGAGAAGTTCAACAAAGCTTTTCAAAACCATATTTTTAATTTCAAAGTTTGGCCCATCATCGCAGATTTAAAATTTTGAATTAAATTTCAAAAACCTTCAAGAATATAAACTTTTTTCGTAACCAAAATTAAAAATCACCTGCTCAACACTGTTCCTATTACCTCAAAATTCTTTCATAACATATGGTTTTCGAGATAATAATAACCCCTTAATAAAAAAATACGCTTTTAGGGGTTTTTGTTCCCCAAATCTTTTGTATGTATTTATCTCAAAAACGTTTTATTTTGTATTAGTAAAACATCTTCGTTATAGGATGAACCGATTTAAATCATTGTTTTATTATTAGTTGAAGCGATTATTTTTTTATTCAGAATTTTCTAAGAAGTACATAGCTATATAATTTTTTTTTTGAAGCTTGCATTTTCTAAGACGGATTAATGTGATTTTTTGAAATGAAATTTGTGTCTTAATATTTATAATAACTTCAATTTCGCGTTCCAAATTAGTTTCTGCCTTCCACCGAATTAATACACTGATGCGAAAACAAAACAGACTCAGCCAGAAGACCAACCTTCTTCTTCATAAGCAACTCACCAGGGCGCTCATAACGTACTGTTTTCCATTCTGGTAAACGAAGACAACAACTCAAATGAACAAGCTGGCAATATTCGAGAGGAAGATCTTTTGTATCTCCACAGGGATGCACTTCGACAGGATACGTATGAAAGCAACAAGAGAATCTATGAAGAAGCCAAAATTCAACAACTTGACAGATACCTCTTCAAATCCAGACGACTGACGACCGTGTCTGCAGACACTAGTCAACCACCCGAACCCTCTGATATGAGGAGTTGTAAACCAGCCAAGACATCCCACCAGCGGTACCTTGATGGAACTGCTAGACAAGGATCTAATAACAGCTAATGACGAAGAGAACATCCCCTTCTACCCTGACCCAGGGTAAGCTTACAACCGTGGCTGATAGCCTCACCTACCCATCAACTAACCTCTAACCACCCCAATGACAACCGAACCTGAACAATCCGAGACGTAAAGCCGACAATATTTTAATATTAAAAACGAAATATAATGACAATTAAATGCAAATGGGTTTCGATCCCCAGTCTAGGTAGCATTCTTTTCTATATTTCCCAGTATCAACTGGATGGCCACCCGAGGAATTTCATGAGTTAATTAAGATCTAATTCTTAATCCACTGTGCCAACAAAAATCTTTCCTTTCCTGCTATTCCTTCTAACTAGTGCCGTGCATTGAATTTAAAAGACCTGAGGTCTTACAGGTATACAGGGTGTCCCTTAATTCGTCAATAGTATTTTAGGGCATGATTCTTGGGTGTATTCTAACAAAAAAATTGTTATACAGTTAGGGCCTATCTCCAATTTTGATATCATTTATCGGGTATTTAAGAAAAGTCTTATTTTGGTGTACCCTGAACCATGTTAATGGTAACTGCGCTGTTAGTAATAATGATAGAAACTTCGTTTAGGCCTTTATTTTTAGAAGAAATACCAGCCTTTGTAACTGCGTTTAAATAAATTTTATCTTTTCTCCGTCTTAAGATATTTAGGTTTTTGAATTTGGGGTCAATTTTCTCCAAAAAATGTTGAACCTATGGAATGTCTTCCAATAGTTCTGATAAATCATTTTGCAACAACTGCAGATAGTTTGTAGAATTCAACTTAAGTGGCTACTAAAATTAACATGTATTAAAACCAAAGAATGTCAGAATGCACCCGTTATAACTGTTTTAGTAAAAAATATACATAAACAATTATCTTAAACCACACAAATAATTTGTATTCATAGCTTTTCGAGCTTAAAGCTAAAAAAACATTTATTTTTAATTTTACCTTCCGCTGTTTTTCCAAATTATAATAAAATCTATGGCTTTTTCGGCAAACGTGTCATTGATTTTTATTTTAAGTATTGTTACATACACTCCAAAAAAATATTAAAACATCATGTTGATTACGCATTTTTTGGAGAAAATTGAAAAAAATTAGCATGGTCAGGAAAAATGAAACAGGCTAAAAACTAAATACCTTAAGACTGAGAAAAGATATATAATTTATTTAAACGCAGTTACAAAGGCTGGTATTTCTTCTAAAAATAGAGGCCTAAACAAAGTTTCTATCATTATTACATGGATCATGATACACCAACATAAGACTTTTCTTAAATACCCGATAAATGATATCAAAATTGGAGATAGGCCCTTACTGTAGAACAATTTTTTTCTTAGAATACACCCAAGAATCATGCCCTAAAATAGTATTGACGAATTAAGGGACACCCTGTATAGTTAAAAAAACAAAATATATCCAATGTGATAAGTTAGGCTCCTATTGTGCCAACATATTAAATTAATCAATTTATACTTTAGGATAACTAGCGTTAAGCAAATTGTAAATAATAATTTTGTTCAATAAAAATCGTTAAATCGTTAAAACCAAAAATTAGTTTCCTAAAAATACATATTCAAAATGTATCTTTTTAAAAATCAGCTTAAACGAACTTAAACTTTTTCGAGATAATAATTTTCCCTAACATTACGAGGTACGAGGAACGCGAAAAAAGTGGTTCCCGCAATTCTGTGTCTCTGTCCTCGTCCGTGCAACCTAAACGGCTGGAGGATTTGCTTCAAACTTGGTATATAGTGTCTTTTGACTAATATGCCCAGAAATTTTTTTAAATTTTTTTAGGACCAAAAATAACGGTACCTGCCATACAATTTTTTTTTTGCCAAAAAGGAAAATAATATTTTCCACAAAAACGTGTCCGAGGATTTTGTTAAAAAAAATTCAAACAAATTAAGTAAGGAAATGGTACTTTTTAATTATTTTTAAGTTAAGTTGAAAATTTTCATTTTTTCATGGTAAATCTTCTAAAAAATATAAAAATGACTGTGAACCAAAACCAAAAAAAAAAAAAACAGTTTTTGAAAATTAACAATCAAAATTCCAACTTATTTGTTTGAAAACTAAATATTTTGAAAACGACTTGGTCAACATTTTCAAAATTATGTGTAAGATAGGTTTTTATTATTTTGTAGAATACTTGAAAAAATATACAAATCGTCGACTGAGAATTGTTTTGTTGTATACGCCAACTTTACGAATTTGGGAAATCGCATTTAAAGGTTTACGTGCATAAAAAAAAAACTGATCGAAAAAGTGTTTTTCTATTTTCAATATAATATTGTGTGAAATATCTTCTTTTGATTACTGTATTTAAAACTGTCCTACCTATTTTCGTTTTCGAATTATTAAGGTTTTTACCCAAAATGAGTTTGTCGTATACGCCACCAAAATCAGCATTTGTTTCCATCCCATACACGTACGACAAGGTTTACGCACGTACGACATTCCAATATTCAAGCATAAAGTATAGTCCAATACGAATCGGTATAAGAACCAACTAAATAAAGTCAATTTTCAGTGTTTACAGTCTTACAAAAAGTAAATTTTAAAAACAAAAAAGTATACAAGTAAGTGAATATGAGATCAAAATAATAAAAAAGGGCGTCCTATGAACATAACAATAAAAGTAAATATAAAATTATATAATATTCTGTTTAATACAAAATACAGTCATTATATGACCATTAACTTAAAACAACTACAAATAATTTATACTTCAGTTACAAATAATATCAGAATTAAATCATGATTTATTTCTATTATTTTGTTTTGAATAAGGACACTGAGCGACAAGCGACAGAGCAGAGCGACAAGTTCAAGCAAAACAATAGTAATAATTATTTATAAATTGCCGTTTTCAAGTAACTTTCTCAAACTTTGTTTAGTTTTGAGAAAATTGAGTGCATTCTCTTGTCGCTCAGTATTAAATAAATAAAAAGAACAGAATTAAAAGAAGAGCTACATAGGTCATTTTTGAATGACAAAGCGACGGAATTACGACCTATCTCTACAATTATTGACTTAAAGTTCGTTTATTACTAAGGGCCATTATATTGCTTGAACTTGTCGCTCGTCGCTTGTCGCGTAGTGCGTGGCCTGGCTTTTAAGGTCATTTTTTTCCTCTTTTAATATAGGCTTAGACGAGCTTGCGAGTCGAAGGCATAGGCTGAACAAATTTTCTGAAGTTCGCAGACTAGTTTTGCAAGATTTTTTTTAGTTTTGAGGCACTTCGTCATTCCAATTCCCTGCCACTCGTTGTTTAAAGTAAAGAGATCGGTTTTATTAAATTTGAGAAATTTTATTTTAGAGAATGGAATGACTTCAAAATTCAACTGGCCTGCTGTAGCGGAAAATGTCTCAAAGTCTATTGGCTCATTTGAATTATTTTATAGTTAGATACATTTTTAAAATGCATAATACCTTACATGTCGCAAAAGGGAAATATGACTAAATACTTCCAGATTTCGAAGGTACATGTCCATGGAGCTTTCGACGTAGTCAACTTCCTGAATCAACGAATGTCCAGGCTCCAAAAATGTTTGTTCAATTACATTTAAGGAAGTATTATTGTTAAGTAGGAAAAGCAAGGCAGTTCACATCACCTTATTTTTTATTTTGACGGACACAGGAGTCACTCCAAAGAGTCAGAGCTTTGATTGATGAGTTATCAGATTTCATTGAAAATTTTAAAAATCGAGCTGGCAAACTGACTGATTTTTTTGTCTATCGGCCTTGTATTTATACTTTCTGCACCGCCGCCAGTTGAAATTTGTATATACGTACGACAAAACAATTTTCAGATTTTATTTTAAATTTTTGATCGTATGGCTTGAGCCTATAGACATACGACAAAACAGAAAGAAAAAATTGCGGCAAAATACATGGAATTTTTGTCGTATATGCCAAAAACTGGCGTGTACGACAAACCAAAATTAAGGGTATGCTTATTTTGTGGATATACGACAAAGTTCATACTAATTATCTCGGCAACGGTAAATGATCGGTCAATTCTGATTGCAGAAATAGAAAGAGGACCTTCGAAAACATAGCACTCCATATCCACTTTAAAAAAGTTCATTTTGGCAAAACAAAACAATTCTCAGGCGACGAAATGTTGAAAAACCGTTAAGAAAAAAATTCTTTTTCTCAAAAACGGCTCCAAGAATTTTGATAAAAAGATGTGCGTTTACTATTTAAGCTATGGTCAATAATTTGATGGAAATACATTTTACCAATAACGGTTAAAAACGGCACCTGTCATAGAACCGATTTTTTTGTTTTAAAATTTCCCGTTGACGGCAGCTCCGATTTTAACCGAAATTTGTATACAAGAGCATATACAAATTTTCAAAAAAAATAATTTTTGAATTTTTAAAAAAATATTGAAATTTTTTTTTTTGAAAATTCAGTGTAAAACGGGCTAGTTAATTTTTTTTTTATTCTGTGTAAAATTATTTTTGAAAATGAGCAAAAAATTTTATATATAAAAAATTATTTTTTAAGGAAACCGCTCCAACGATTTTTAATTTTTTTTTTTTTATAAATTCATATTTATCAAAATAATCAGATGGCATTCTTGATTTTGAGCTCTTACTCTCAAAGCCATTAAAATGTTGATAGATACGAGAGCAAGTTTGTGCGATCCACTCGTGCCCATTTTTTCTTACCGGTTTTTAACATTTACTTTTACCGTTTTTTGGGTTTAGGAACATAATTTTTTCAAATATCCTAGATATGGTTTTCGAGCAATTGAATTTGTAAACAGAAATATTCATTTATTTTTTTTTTAATTAAAAAAAAAAAGTTTTTTAAAAATTTTCTGTACACAAATTTAAAATCAATAGAGGTACCAAAAATAAAAACTTTTCAAAAAAATGAGAATAGGTTTTTTGGTCTGCTGTTTCCCATGAATGAGATATATGTATATTGTTGGAAAGCTTTGCCCTAGTACATCACTTTTTTGTATGGATAGAAAACAACTGTAAACAATTGGGTTTAGGCAGCATATGGCAACAAAGATTGCACTTAGAGACAAAATTAATTGCAATAGTGTTCCATTGAAATGAAAGTGTTGGTCAGTTTGGATGAACTGAATAGACCCCAACATATAGGAACTTTTATACAAATGGCAAGTTATAGTAAATGATATCATGGTTGGTAAATAATTCTCTTAACAGTATGAAAATTCTGCTTTTTTATTCGATTGAGCGAATTCAATGAATGGGAATAATCGTGTGTCTAGTGCCCACACTTAAGATATACAACTGAGTATGGATGGAGAACTGTAAACCATGGGGTTTAGGCAGTATATTATAAAATATAAAACAATTCGACGATTTTAATTCGAATATACAAAGTGTTTTTCTTCATTTTTTTTGTCGATTATTTAAGCAAACATTTTATTTTATATTATTTAACAGAACATTGAATCTCCATTAACTCTTATGTGAACATTAACTTTCTAATGAATTTGCTTTAAAATACGTCCCGGAAAACGGTACTTCCAGACCCCGCGGTCTTTTTTTTTGTCAGATCAAAAAAGGATCAAACGTGGTTTCACCAACTTAAAAAGATTTCTTTTTGCTCTCTAGAGATGCTAGTAATAAAATATCAAAAGTTACTACCCTTTAAAATGTTATGCCTTTTTGACCCCCAAAAAATTGATTGTTTTTTAAACTTTTCTCGATTTTAAAGGCCTACACTGGTTCGAGAACGAGGAAATAAGAATACTAAAAATGATTTATTGACCAAATTGGAAATTTGGAAATATGAATCGTCTTATAGGTAAATTCATGTGCTGAACTCAAATTCGTCATGCATTTTCCGTTATCGGCTCTTGTTTTTGAGATATAAGAGTCTGAAAATTGATTATAACAATTTCTTTCCCTATTTTTGAGATTTTGTAAAAATTCGAAATGCTTTTTAAAAAAAAAAAATGCACCGATTTATCAAAGTATTTCACTATAACTCATGTTAATGGATGAATCGGCGCACATACGTCTTTTATTTTGTTATTCTTTTTTTTATATTGGTTTTGTTAAATTGTCTTTCAATTTTTGTAATTTATTTTTTATTTTTTTATTAAATGTTTTGTATTGACAACAACGATGAACACACAGGAAGCGTAGCACGCTTTAGCCATTACATAAGTATCTGCTCAACTAAACTGTGATACTTTTTGTTTGTCCTTTTAATTTATTAGTTTAATTGTTTCAATGTTAATTTATTAAAAATATTTTATTTATACAATTTTTAAAATACAAACGCAACATGAAAATTCATCAAAAAAACTCAAAAGTAAGTCAATTATTAAAGTTAAATTACATATTACCTACCTACATAATTTAAACTGTAACAATTCTTCAAGATCCAATAAAAAAAACCCCTGAAGAAGTCGTGGATAACGACGAAACGTTGGGATAAGATGGAGTAATGTTTTTTATTTGCATTTTAATTAAAATTGAACAAAAAAGGGTGCACACAAATATATATAAATATACGACAGATAATTGGTCACATAAAACATTAACATATTTGTATTTTCATTAATTTCAATAGAAAAATTGAAAAAAAAAAAAAGTTTTGAAACTAAAACTATCAATTTCGAGTTTCGACTTATTTTTCGAGTTATAATAACAAACAATACAAAGTGACCAGTGTGACCATTCTCTCAGAAATACAAGTGTCAATTTTGTAGCATTTCATTGTTTAAGCATAGAATGCTCTCACAAGCACAATTTTGCTTTTAATTTTTCACACGTATATATGAATGAATGACGGGTAGATATCATATTGGCAAAATCTACTATACCAGTAGTCCGCTATTGGTGAACCATGCCTCCAAGGGGACTTTAGAGTGGAGACATGACAAAATTTTAATTGAAAATAGTACCCAAAGAGAAGGTGTTGAAGATAAAAGGCTGCATTGAACATTTTTAGGTAGTTATTATATTTTAAGTCTCCATGGGTGCAATCAAGTGAAAAGATTGAGTTCCATTGTTTTAAACCCCCTCAGCCTTTATACTAAGAAATCTCTGATTGTGTTAATCTCTCAACGTTTTATGTCACCCCCAGCTAGGAACGAATACTAAAAATTTTAATCAGCTAAAATCCCATATCAAATAGGTACAATAAAAACCTTTTTCAAAACAAAAAAATACATACACGTTCTCTGCTGCAAAACGTAGGTAAATCGTTCATTGAACAAACAAATAAAACACACAAAATCCACAACATGCCATCACATTCTCAAATAATAGAAAAGCCAAACAAAACTCCCCGCATAATAATCTGATGTGAGTCGAGTTTCGGTGCAATCTGGAAATTGATAATAAAGCCCCACCACCACAAACTTTCAAACAATCTTAGCACAACAATTCACAAAACATTTTCAAAGGCGTGTTTCTTCTACTTCGAACAACGACGAGTATGCCTGGCTTACCATTGTTAAATTTGTACCCTCTAACTTGGCAAGGAGATTTTTGACGAGACAAAACAAAATAAAGAAATAACAACAGAACAAATATCTTCTACCGATCTTGAAAACGGGCGTAATATTTTTCCGTTAGATTGAAGGACGCAACAACAAACAAACATGAGGGTTGCGATGATGATGATGATAACACTTATTCCATTCCATTTTCAATGTCGAAAATTCACCTTTTTAGATAAATACAATGGAAAAGTTGTGTGAGACGTAAAAAAAAAATAAAATAAATAAGAAAATATCTTTCAGGCCCTTCATTTTGAAATCTAACATAGAACTCATACCCACTCCATTTGTACTACAACCGTAATTTTCACCCCCAAAACATTTTAAAAGGAACTCGAAGCTGTGTACAGACTTAGCGAGAGAGTCAGGGAGGCATTTAATTTTGCTTTGAAGGGAAAAAACGACAGCATCACACAAACAACAAACCAACAACAACAAAAAGTACCCACCTATGTACCAAAGAAATGTTAGGTATACCACCACTTGAAGGACAATCTGAAAGAACCTTGTACAAAGCAGCATACTCATATAGCTGAAGAACAAGCGAGTGGAGTACCATGCGTCGTCGTCGTTGAAGGAGATAAAAATGGTGGCAAAAAAGGCACAGCTTAAAATGGTCTCCAGGGAACTTTTATTTATACGAAAGCAGGTGTGGGTGATTATTAAAATGACACAACCGACGACGCGACGTCTTTGGCTTTTTCCGTCTTCTTGTGCCTACACCTGGAGCCCTATAGTCTTTTGTATTTTTACTTAAGGATCATTGTTATTGCTTCTATGAGTTGAAGAATCTTTTCGTAAATTTACCTAGAGGCGCAAGAAAGTGCCACTTTTACAACTAAATCTTCTCCTCATGCAGGTACAATTTTACTTTCCATTACTAATTAAACAATTTTATTTTCTAAAAGTCTTGTTCAATGTTCACGCTATAAGACTTATTTAAAATTTTTAAAAAGCGTAAAATTGGTCTTGAATATTTGTTTTTTGAACAAAGGAAAAAAAGGAAGGAATTGTTTGCTGAATTCATTTATAAAATAAAGGCCAAACAGAAAACTAAATGTGTCCTTAAATTGAGATAAGGTCAAGCCCTATGTAAGCCCTTGCAAATCAGCCCAAACCAAATTGCGCAAACTCTCAATTTTGCTCGTGTTAACAAAAGTTCAAATTTGTACTCAAATTGTACATAGTTCGTTAACAAACAAAAACTGTACACGGAGCAGTGGCCAAATTTTTAATATTTTTTTTTTTTTATTTAGTAGGTAGGTACTTACTACAGAGCATTTTTATTATTATTTTATTATTTTATATTTTTATATTATTATTATTATTCCAAGCAACGAAATCTTTAATTAATATCGCATTGCTTGCATTTGCATTCTCAGTCAAACTCGTAAGCGGAGAAGGGCACAGGAATCTGCCCAATCGAAAACAATTAATTCTTACCGATCTCAAAACAGACCTATGGTGTGAATTAATGGGGAAGCTAGTAGAGTCACTTGGAGATTTTAAGATGCCGTTACGAGTTTGTTCGTTATGAACAAAAATCACAATAAGTAACGTAAATTCCAGACATAAGAATAAAAACGGTTTTTTGCATGTTTAGAATGCAAAACATGATAAACATTCCAAAAAGTAAATTTAAGGCTCGAGACTAACAAAGATGTTGCTTTTTAAGACATTCATTTAATGACAGTCGTTGCTCTTTCTAATAACAAGGTTTGTCAAAAAGGCATGGGTGATTCTATAAATGATGGAATTTTTTATGGCCACGCTGATATTTTGCAAACGGTTCAACCAATAATCTGATTTTATTTTACAACAGTAAATCTAGTCGATACACATACATGACCAAGCTAAATTATCAAGATCTCATACATTTCACTACTCTAAAAACTTTTCAAAGTGCCTAAATCTCGAAAAGTGTATAAAGCTGGTAGACAGTTTGAAGACAAGGATATCTTACTGTGTTAACATTAACCCGAAATAAACTAAACTAAACTAAACTAAACTAAACTAAACTAAACTAAACTAAACTAAACTAAACTAAACTAAACTAAACTAAACTAAACTAAACTAAACTAAACTAAACTAAACTAAACTAAACTAAACTAAACTAAACTAAACTAAACTAAACTAAACTAAACTAAACTAAACTAAACTAAACTAAACTAAACTAAACTAAACTAAACTAAACTAAACTAAACTAAACTAAACTAAACTAAACTAAACTAAACTAAACTAAACTAAACTAAACTAAACTAAACTAAACTAAACTAAACTAAACTAAACTAAACTAAACTAAACTAAACTAAACTAAACTAAACTAAACTAAACTAAACTAAACTAAACTAAACTAAACTAAACTAAACTAAACTAAACTAAACTAAACTAAACTAAACTAAACTAAACTAAACTAAACTAAACTAAACTAAACTAAACTAAACTAAACTAAACTAAACTAAACTAAACTAAACTAAACTAAACTAAACTAAACTAAACTAAACTAAACTAAACTAAACTAAACTAAACTAAACTAAACTAAACTAAACTAAACTAAACTAAACTAAACTAAACTAAACTAAACTAAACTAAACTAAACTAAACTAAACTAAACTAAACTAAACTAAACTAAACTAAACTAAACTAAACTAAACTAAACTAAACTAAACTAAACTAAACTAAACTAAACTAAACTAAACTAAACTAAACTAAACTAAACTAAACTAAACTAAACTAAACTAAACTAAACTAAACTAAACTAAACTAAACTAAACTAAACTAAACTAAACTAAACTAAACTAAACTAAACTAAACTAAACTAAACTAAACTAAACTAAACTAAACTAAACTAAACTAAACTAAACTAAACTAAACTAAACTAAACTAAACTAAACTAAACTAAACTAAACTAAACTAAACTAAACTAAACTAAACTAAACTAAACTAAACTAAACTAAACTAAACTAAACTAAACTAAACTAAACTAAACTAAACTAAACTAAACTAAACTAAACTAAACTAAACTAAACTAAACTAAACTAAACTAAACTAAACTAAACTAAACTAAACTAAACTAAACTAAACTAAACTAAACTAAACTAAACTAAACTAAACTAAACTAAACTAAACTAAACTAAACTAAACTAAACTAAACTAAACTAAACTAAACTAAACTAAACTAAACTAAACTAAACTAAACTAAACTAAACTAAACTAAACTAAACTAAACTAAACTAAACTAAACTAAACTAAACTAAACTAAACTAAACTAAACTAAACTAAACTAAACTAAACTAAACTAAACTAAACTAAACTAAACTAAACTAAACTAAACTAAACTAAACTAAACTAAACTAAACTAAACTAAACTAAACTAAACTAAACTAAACTAAACTAAACTAAACTAAACTAAACTAAACTAAACTAAACTAAACTAAACTAAACTAAACTAAACTAAACTAAACTAAACTAAACTAAACTAAACTAAACTAAACTAAACTAAACTAAACTAAACTAAACTAAACTAAACTAAACTAAACTAAACTAAACTAAACTAAACTAAACTAAACTAAACTAAACTAAACTAAACTAAACTAAACTAAACTAAACTAAACTAAACTAAACTAAACTAAAAATGCCTTAATCGAAGAGTTCACTTTATTATTTGACTGTATGATTGTCATTTGACTTTGATAGTCAATATTATTTAACAAAAAAACAATAAATTAATGTTAAAAAAATAAAAAAAAGTAACCATTTTTTATAGTTTTGTTCTTTTTTTATAAGATTTTTCAAGTGGCCTCAATCAAGTGAATCATTTTGTTGTACTCATTTTTGCAGTCCATTCTTATAATTTGTGAAATTCTTATGGAACTTCCAAGTAACCCCTTTAAATTTATCCTTTCTTATTCCAGGAAAAATATTTCCTACACGTAATTATCGAGAAAAAACTTTTGTCTAAGTAGTGGCCACAAACAAGTGACAGGGAGTCTACATTACATAGGTATGCACATTATGTACCTATATTTCATAATTAATATTGCCAAACAAAAATTGGCTTTCCAAATTATAAAATTGATCTATACAATTTGCATATTTGTTTTTCCATTGTGTATGGAAATGCGGTTATATTTGAATGTAGCCTAATTTTGTAGGGATTTTTTTCACGTCACCAACTGAAATTCAATGAATCAAATTTGACTTTCTACGAAATTTTTAGCTGCTCAAAAACGAAAGCATGCTGAGAGCGATAAAACCAATTACTTCCAAATAAGCCAAAATACGACTCATCCTGATGAAAAATAATTTCTAGCGCTTAAACGTCTTCATGTTCAGATACATTGCATCCAAAAGAATATGCACGAACATTTTATGTTGAACAATTACCTTTGATATCTACCTCTGATAACATCGGTGCATAACAATTTTGGTGAGGATTCCCAAGATCCTGCCAAGAGATTTAGTGGTTAAAAAAGTGTCCCCCTTGGCTTCAATATTCAAAACAGTTGAGAGGTGCACTCTGCTTGTACTGTATCTTTGTCCCATCTCAAAATGTTCAGGGAGTTTTGGGATAATTCATTAAAAAATCATTTAATTGTTACAAAAATATGCATGAATATTGTAGCCAGTTGTAGATATTCTCCAATCAAAAAAGTTAGACCTACTCGCATGCACGAAACATGTGCAACAAATTAAAGCACGTTAAGAAGAGTTAAATCCAACCTTCGTTCAAACATGGTCGAAAATCGTTTAAATCGTAGTTTAATCATCTAAAAACTAACCAAAACATAGGTTATTGAATGTTAGAATTTACAGGGTTATGTATGCTGAGTGTTGACAGGAAAGCGGTAAAGGAAAATGAGATGGAAATCTTTCACAGTCCTTAAAAGATTTGCTGAAGACCCACGCAGTTTAGTATTTAATTAATTAAACGGATATCTTATACATACGTACCTCAATTACCCCCTTTCTTTAAAATAAAATAGGTGTCATAGAGGTACAAAAAAGTCACATACAGAAGCTCCTTGAGTCCCTACTTAAAAGTAGATTTTATTTTAAAATAAATTACAATTAACTAATTGTTAATTTATTTTTATTTTCTTATTTATTTATTTATGCTTAAAAAATTTGTTCCAGTTTCGTATTAAAGAAAAAATAAATACTTAAAAAAAAACATCTTAATTGTTTATTGACATACCACTAAAAAATTAAAATTACTTGAATGTCAAACTAAAACAAAGAAGGCAGGGAACGTCAGAAAAAATGCTAATGTTATTTATCAAGCTGAAAAATTAATGAAAATATACTCAATATCATAGATCCGTAATTATGGACAAACTGGCCTTAAGAATAAATGGCCATCGAGGCAAACTTTTACTTAAGAAAATCTAATTTGAACGAAAACTAAACGACATGAAGTATGTAAGTCAAATTTTATGGGTCCAACATATAAAATTCATACATTCGCTTAGTCTCGTCTTCCATGCGACCAATTTTGTATTGTCATTCCTTCAGTTTTAAATCTACCTTTAATACAGTGCTTTAAGTACCGTATATAAATAAGTACATTAGGTTCAGTTCCCACTTTGGGCGCCTAAAATCTGTTGGTATAACCCTTTTGTCTTGTTAATGTATTCTATTTTAACACACTGAAATATTCTTCAACAAAATCTTTTCAAACTCATCGCACTATCCTTAAATTGTCATCAAAAGGATTTAAATCGTAAAAGTTTTCACCATTGACTTTGCCAAGACCTTCGAACCCACTCTGTTTCAAGAATTATTGTACATCTTAATACTTTCGGGATCTCCACATCACTCCACTCCACAGGGATACAAGATAAAAAATAACCCATCACATTGACAGAAATAGATTCTTTATCCATGATAAAATGAAATAAATTGAAATTAAATTACTCTTAACAATCATCTCTAGAGCAGAGTCAGTATACCAAAGCCTATTTTATAATAAAGGTATCCCCCATAGAGAGATTCATTTCGATAGAAAAGAGAAGAACAAAGGGGTCTTTAGACTAAAATAAAATAAAAATAAAAAAAAAAACTTTTCCTATTCTCTAAAGCCCTTAAGCGGAAGTTGTGCAAGTACGCTTTAAAAACAAGGATATCCAGATTGTCGTCATCATCCCTGTACCCGGTATGTATAGAAGCTTCAGTTAAGCTTAATGGTGGCAATGGCAAAGGAAAGTCCATTTCAAACACTGACCCCAACCGCGCCAGAAATCCAACTACTTAAAACCTAAAGATACAAAAGATACTGGCGCTACTATATTGCTCTTTTGTGTGATTTTTTTGTATATTTTCTCAGAAGGGGTCTTGAAAACAAAAGCGTTAAGGGATATAAAATCCTTTCTTTCTTCTGCTAGAATCTATCAGATATGGTATTTGAAATTTCCTTTGGTTTTTATTTTTTGTTCGTAGGAATTGTCTGGATCTGGACCCGAAGCTCAAAGGGACGCAACAGAAAAACAACTATCGAAAGTGTAGTTTTTATACAAGGATAAGAATATAGGGATATCCCTTTTAAAAAGGCATCTACATACTTCTACATGCATAATTGCTTTGACATTTTCAGCAGAGTTTCAGAGTTCGGGCGAGCAACTTATCATTACAAGAGTAGCTGCAAGAGTTGTGGTTTATCTTAAGATCCTTTGTGTAATTGAACTCAGTGTTTGTGTGCGTGTTCGAAGGGTTTTTGTTTTTTTTTTACTATTATTTTGCCACTGTCAAGGAGCTTAATGAGACTTAAAGATAACACCAGCTGAAAACTTTATTCCATAGTTTTTTGTTGTATTTTTTGTTTCGTGGTCTGACAAAGATTGGAGGAAGAGAGAACCCGGCTTAGACATTTTGTAATGTATCCTTTTGAATTTTCTCTCAATTTTCATCTTCATACTTTTCGAAGGAAAACGAAGAAAAGTGGTTTAAGAAAAAAAAAAACTCGTCCTCAATAATGCAACTGAAAAGTAGGATAGACAAAAAAAAAAACATCTGCCAAGTTTAATGCATAGAAAAGTATCTATCCTACTTCTGCAACTATTTCGACGCCTTTTCGCCAAAAAGGACACTAGCTTTTTGTGAGAAGTATATAGAAAAAAAAAGAACAAAGCTATGCGGATGGATATTTCGCGCTGAAACACCAAAATATATGTCGAAGCATCCTTACGTGAGGAAACAAGAAACGACTCTGAGATTATAGAGCTAAATTTTGTTCCTTGTTTTATCATATATTTTTTTTTCCTGCTAAAACTTCAAGGATTCGCAATCGAGGAGCTGTTTTCAGTAAAAGGGAAGGTTTAGTTTTTTACAACAAAAAAAAAAACAAACAAGACAAAATCTAGAGCAAAAATTATGAAAAGGTTTCTCTCTTGGACGATGGCATAAATAATGTTCTAGTTTATTTTTTTTTCTGTTGCTGTATCCTTACGGTGCGCGATGGTGTAAGACTGAATAAAGTTTCTGCTACAGTGACAGAAAAATGAAAAAGGATATCTAAGCGCAAGAGTTTTCTAAAAGTTTTTTTTTTCTTCAAACTATGAACGCGCGACATGATTTCGACGTTGATGGCGTTTAATAAAAATTTCTTGTCATAAAATTGCTAAAGTAGCAACAAGCTGGTGCATCCTTCTTGTGCTTCCTTGTAATTTATCTTTTTTTTTGCTTTCATTTTCAGTTTTTGTTTTATATCTTTTTGTTAAATTGGCAAACAGCAAGGGGAAGTTTTATATTTTTTTTTCTTTTTATTTTTGATGTTCTAGTTTAAGATAGAAAGAACAAAAATATATAAAAAAAACAGAGATGATGAATTGTTGCCAAATGGCAGGCTATGTATGCAATTTTCTTGTGATAAGATGGATATACATGTCAAAGGTATCTTAAAAAGATAGTGGTTGCTTCTTTTTTTTGTTTTTTTTTTTTTGTGTTGCTTCTCTTAAGAAAAATTTATAAATGAAAGAAAAAAAGACTAGCCAGGATAAAAAAATCACTTACCATGCGATTCTTTGCCACCAACACTTCCTCCGTGGACTAAAGATGATGAATGCTGACGACCAAGCGATGGAACAACTAGAAGCCCCATAAAGATTTCCCACATGGCAAATATGATGAATTGCATTTTATCGGATTTCATTTTTAAAGGAAGAAGTAATTTTTTTTTGTTGATTTGTCACTTTTAAATTTTAAGATAATTTTTTTTTTATTTTAACACTTTTATTATTAAAGAATTTAAATTATTTTTTTTTTAACAGAATTTGTAAAACACAATTGCTTAAAACACATCGATCACAATTTTATATAATTACATTTATATATATTTTGATTGATACGGCGAAATTTTTGCAGGTAGGTATTGATAATGATAATTCCTAAAGATATGATATGCAATTACTGCAGGATATGTGAAATTCAGTTTTTTTCTTTCTTGAAAATATTACATCTTAACACGAGTAGCTATCATTTAAGTTTCTTTTAAAAATCTGAAATGAAAAAAGGAATACACAAAAAATTAGAACAGTTATTTATTAACATGTTTGTTGTTTTTATTTTAGACGTGCTCAGCTAAAATAAAAAAAAAAAAAAAAAAAACAAAAGCAAAGATTTTGTACTCACTTTCACGGGAGGAGATATGATTTTTTTGAAAGAGAAAAGCAGGTAGATACCTAGCTAAGTATAATTTTTGTGATTTTAAATTTTCTAAATAAAAATAGAAGACTCAAAGCGAAAGCCATCTAGCTTTCAGTGCTGGATTAAGAATTAAAAGAAGCATTTATTTACTTTACAACATCGAATTTACCTTAGTTAAGTATTTTGAAAAAAATAACTGTTTTATTTTTTTAAGTTTGAACTTGATAATAATTTCAAGTGTAAGTGCTTTCAGAAATCGTTTCATTGTATATTTGTTGCCACCGGAATTTGTTAAAAGTTCACAAATCACAAATGTATTATGAAGCACAAAATGTGGCTCATACACAGAGGAGAAATTTGGGTGAAAAACTTATTACATTATACACTTTTTTAATTTTATTTCAATTAAATGCTGACACATTAAGACTTATATAATCGCATCTACCAACCATTCTTGTCAAAAAGAGCTGGAACGATTTTGATAAAATTAAGTTTGTATAATAATTTAAAAACGGTCTTTTTTGATGAAATTTTGTTTTAAACTGTTATTAAAAATATCTCAATTAGAACTATTGTTTTACTATACAGGCTAATTCTCTTAATATGTGACATTGAGCTAGAGTGTGTAGGGTGGGTAGAGATTGAGACAAGAAATAAAGTGCACGACTTGATTGCACGAGAAATTAACGATTAACGGGAAATTTAAAAATACAAAAAAAATATAACAAAGAAAGAAATGGCCTAGAAAAAAACCAGCGTCGACAAGACAAATTTAAGTGTGGTTTTTGAAGGCTTAATTAGACTTCAAAAATATATAATCGTTACATCGCTAAACCATGAGGTATACAAATGCAACCGAACAAGTGCAATTTCTAACCAAATAAATCTGACAAAATTTGTTAATCTTTTGACTAAATGCATTGGTTAGTACTCCCTTTTTCAACAGCTGCGATCCAAAAGCTCACCTCCCGCCCTACTATTTTTAAATACAAAACAAATCAATAAAAATAAATAAGTGAGAAAATAAACAATGAAAATAGTCGTTTTTGGTGCTCGTAATGCTCTACAAAAAAAAAACAAAATGGCTCACAGCTCATATACCCCATTAGAATTTCGGGTTTGCCCTTTTGATGACGTCATATGCCTTTTATACTTAGCTCATTAGTAATCATTTATTTGTTGTCGATTCTGGATTTTTTGCCCATACCTACAATTTTGTCCAAATCCTATCTATGAACAATATATCTAGCTTCATGAAAATTTCACAAAGATCAATCCCAGAAAATGTGTGCCCTTAGAACTGTACAGGAAATTATTTATAAGCTAATCATCTTATTTGTTAACAAATCTTTAAATCTGATATAGAATTTTGGATTTAAGAGGGTGTAACAAAGGATGCTCACTTTTATTGCTTAGCCAAAGTAAAGTTATTTTTTAAATAGTTTCTATATTGTTCGTTGAAAATGTGCAATACCTTGCTCTATAAAAAAGTTTCGATATAGCTACCATAGCCAATAAGTTGCAGTTAAATAGTTAAAGAATTTTCCAAAGCTTATATAGGTAGATAATTTAACTTACGTAATGCTTGAACTATGAAGATCTGATGCAAAGGCAAGCATATAAGAGACGTTGAAGCTATTTTTTTTTAAACCAGAGCCAAGTATTTTGTTACGTTAGAAAACAAAATCTCGTGCAGAATTTGAAAGATCTGTGGTTAGATACAAATTCTGCAAAACGCATACACATCTGTATATGTGACAATCGTGCATACCCTTTGGCATATACAAGCCTTAACAGTGATCCAGGTACCGTTATTTTTGGAGAGAAAAAAACAGCTTCCTCCTTAAGAGCCAGTTATAGCTTTCATTGAAAGCCATCTTTGAAAATATTAATTGTCAATTTTGAGAGATTTTGAAGAAAAAATAAATGATTATTTTGATGCCAAAGTAAAGCTAATTGACTTAATAATTATTTCTAGGTAAAACAAAATTCAATTTGGCACAACTTTTCTCATAAAATTACTTTTATTTTTTCAATGATGAACTACCTTACCATTGATCATTGAAAAAATTTAAAGTTACGTTATAGGGAAGATATGGGTCAAAATTAATTTTTTTTGAGAAGAAATAATTTTGAAGTGATAAGCTATATTTCTGCATTAAAATATTCAATGATTAAGCTTTGGAAGGGTCTCAAAATCAGCAGTTAACTTTTACAATAATGGTTTTTAATGATAGCTATAACTGGCCCCTGAGGGAAACACCTAAGAACCTCAAGTCGAAAGTTTTAAGAAAATCTCTTGAGTAGCTTAGGCTGCAGGTCAAGCTTCAGACAGAGAGATCTGCGGGATCCACTATTTTCACGTTCGATATCATCGTAATGTAACGTATTATTAAAACCTCAAGTTCGACTTTTTTTTCTTCAATTCTAAAACTTGCTCTATAGTACCACATAATACCGCATTGAAAAATCGTGTGGGAAGGGTGATTTAAAAATTATAAAAAAATTCTTAAAATAAAAAGAAAAGTATTTAAAAACTTTAAATTTTTAAAATATTAAAAAATAAAGGAACCAATTTTGAGAAATAATATAAACAAAGAGAATATGAGGTTGCTTCCGCTCAAAAAGGCGTGCTATTTGCAGGAAAAATCAAAACGTGCAAGAAAGTGCATTATTACACTCCCTGTTTTTTGTTATTTTCCTATATAACTTTAAAAATATGCATCTTAGGAAAAAATATATTTATATATAAAAAAATATATCAAGACAAATTTTATTTGTTATAAAATTCTTCACAAGATGTAATTTATATAAACCTTTCTGGTGTTATATTTTTGTTGCTATACAGCGTTGAAGTCAGAAAAAAGCTGTACAAAACAGAGTAGTTTTGAAACGCTTAACTGACTGATAAAAAATGGTCAAATTCTACTATCAATGTGGACTCAAGAACTCTAGTACCCGATTTAAATCTGTCTGATAGGTTCGGCATGCGAGATAATGTTAATTAAGTGCACCGCGAAATGTTTGCGTTAATGCAGTGGTCAAAGTTAGACATTTATCCCGGCGTTTATTTTTGTACACCTAAATTGTCATCTTGTACCTTCTTGTACAGCCATAAACTTCTTTTAATCTCGTTTTAAAAGTTGCTTTATTAAAAAGTTTTTGAAAAAATTATTTTCAAACTCAACAGTTAAAAAAAATGAAAACCAAAATTTTCAAACTTTATTTTTTTTTTTTTTCAAAATTTAAAGTTAAGTACTATTTTTTCAAAATTAAATGGCACAAAATTATAGTCATATAAAGTACACTTTAAAATGATTTTAGTAGATAATAAAATCAAAACTAGTATTTTGACAATTATAGTCGTCATAAAGTCCACTTTATCAAAGTACTGTCGCATGGCATGGCATTCTTAAATGTCTTCAAAAGTGATTTCCAAAATCCAAAAATATATAAAAGAAGAATGGTACTCTCTATGCCGATTTTAAAAGATCTCTGTCTGCTCACTTTCGTCCCCACCTATGTACCTCACTTCATAAAAAAATGCAACAAAATTATAAATAACTCATGTATGTACCTACATAATATATTTGTGTTTTATTGGATACATTTCATAATTAATTTTTTTAACAATTAAAGTATTTTGGTTAGGTGTTAGTCTGCTGTCTTCTTTCGTTTGTTTAACAAAAAAATATACTCCTCAAACTGTACTTGTTCTCCCAAAGAGTTCATTTTTGGGTCTGTTCGACAAAAATAAACTGGGGGTAGAAATAAAGGGTTACTCTTGTTGTAGGTAGGTTAAAAAATGTTTATAATTTTATACAAAATTAGTACCTGCTTTTAAAATTAAAATGGTCTTAACTAGAATGTAATTCACCTAATTCACACAAACAGGTTGTCCGGAAATCGTATTTTTCGGAGATGAGACTGAGACGAGACTTAATTAAACGAGACCGAGACTGAAAATTTTTAATTTTAACGAGACCGAGACGAGACGAGACTTACAAAAGTCTCGCAGAGTCTCGTCTCGTGGCCCGCCCTACTTTTGGTTTTGAAAATAATTTTTTCAAAAATTGTTAATTAAAGCAACTTAGTTTAAATGCTGCACATGAAGTGCTCTTATTGGTTGATATCTTTAAGCATATTGCATATTAGCTCCATAGTTTGTGTCATTACCGGACACTGTCTCATAGGCAATCACGCAACGCGGCTTGGAGTATTGCAGAAGCATGCATGAAGAGGAGGAAGAATCTATTCCTCATCTTCCTTGTACATGTCCGGCCCTATCTCAAAGACGTAAACTCCATCTTGGGGTTGGGGATTTATTCTTCGATGAGCTAACGGATCTAGAAAGCTCGGACATTAACCGTCTCATACGCTTTGTAAAGAGCTCCAATTATTATAGCGAGTGAGGAGAAAACCTTAGATTTAAGTGGTATCGTAATGGACCAATTTATGGTCTAAGTGTGTCGGCTTCTTTGCTAGCAGCCACTATAACTTTTTGAAAATCGATGTGTTTGTCTGTGCACCTGTGCATCCTCATGTAATATTGTACATGGAGCTAGAGCCTTAACAGTTTGATGTTTTTGTTTTAAATTTAATGTGAAGCATTTTTATGTGATACCCTAAAGGAGACATTTCAATTTTTTGTTTAAGCTTAGCTAGAACGTGTAGTTGAGATACAACGATTTCGGTTTTACCAAGTTATTTCCAAAATGGGTTCGAAAATTTTAATTAAACTTCATACATACAATTCTTAGACCACTTTCAATAACACACTGCATACAAGGTTCTTGCTAAAAAAAATCGAAAAACGGAAATAAAGTTCTGGGGTTTTTTGAGCAAATTTCTGTTTTGGGATATCCCTGAATATATCGTTATTGGCTCGGTTGATTTTGCCATAATTTTGTAGTTCGGTAATTGTAAGTAAAAAAAATATTGCATTTAAAATTTGTATGAATAATTTTTGTACAAAAAAATAGAGTCAAAGGAAAAATCAGTTACATTTAACTTTTTTTCAAAATTGTTTTGTATGAAATCAAAAAACTTCAAAATTGTTATTTTCTTTTCTTTTTATAGTTAACAAAAATAATAACGATTTATTTATATTATCAAACCATAAATATACAATGTCAATGTCTAGCTTAGTTCTAGTTGTTAGCTAGAACAGCAGGCAGGTTAGTGCGATCCAGTCGTTTTTTTTTTTACTAAGAAGTTGATTCCTTTATTTTTTTTTAATATTTTGAAAGTCAAAGTCTAAGTTCTATTGGTTTTCAGTGCTTGATTTTAATAAGTGGTAGCATACAATTTTAAAATCGGAAATAGTATGTTTCTAGTTAATAACGTATACAATTTTCAACAAAAAAACATTATATTATCTAATTCGAATCACCCTTTATGTAAAGCATGTCTCCCAAACCGAGCATCTAGCTTAAAAAAATATTATAAGGGCAAAATAATAACTTTTTATTCAGAAAATAATAAAAGCTTCAAATTTCAGAGAAAGAAGTTCAAAAAACAAAAAAAAACAGCTTAAATCTTAGGAATGTAGATGACCATAGCATTAAGTCGAGAAAATTTAGTTTGTGACCAGATTTGAAAAAAGTCCTCTGTATCGCATTACTTCAAACGGAAAAGGAAGATAACATTTTTTGGACGATTTTACGTTTAAAAATGTTACAAAATAAAGGAATTAACTTCAAATTCTTAGTCATAACCAGAAAAAAACAAACGCATTTTTAATTCCATCGTTTTCAAATCCGAAAATAAATTGTGGGCCTATATAGAGTAAAAGTCTTTCATCAACCCTTGTGCCTCTATATATCATTTAAAATGTTTACATATATTCCTCTTGAAATTCCTGTTGCGTTTTTGAATTCATTTTTTAAGAAAGCTTTATGGAAGGATACATAAATGACTAATTGCATTTTTTATTTTAAGTTTAAGTCATTATGCATCAATGGTACTTCAGATCAATATTTAAAATGTATATACTTATTTTTTCTTAAATTTTATAATATTATTAACATCTTACTATTTTCTAATAAATATAAAAAAGAAAACACTCGAAAAACCTATTCAACAAAAATGGTTTCCTCTCAATTTGTTCATTGACCAAAATGTTTGCCGACCACTACTCATTTTAAAACAGCATTTTGTGTTGAACTATCTCTATTTCTCTAGTATTCATACTCCATCATCTGCTACACCATCAGCTTGTCTGTCTTAAAATACAGACAGGAAAAGAACCGGAAGTAGGAATACTGGAAAATAAAAGGATATCCTCTTCTCCCAATTTTCCTCGAAACATTACTGGTCTTCTAGAAAAGTTAAATTGCACCCAACCGCACAGTCAGAAAATGTTTGATGTAGTACAAAATAACAAAAAAAAACTGGAAAAACTGTATTTCATTTTGCATTCTATGCGGAAGCTAAATAAAAAATAAAAAAAAAACATTTAAAAACTCTAATTTAACCCTGGCCTAAACTCATTTATATTTATAAAGACCTAATAAAGACCAAGTACATCAACTACCTACCGCTAGTCAAGTCATGGATATGGAAAAATGGAACTTAATTTTTTGCAACAGTAGCACAGTCTTCCTATCATTTAACCTCAGAAACCAACAAAAAAATATATACAAAAGGATTAATTATTTTGTTATTTGCGATGCTCTCAAACTTTTAAGCAAAAGGACTTAATATTAAAATAAGATGAAAATGAAGAAGAAGAAGGACTCTTGCTCTTCAAAGGAAAATAACACATAAAATAACCAAGCTCTCTTCAGAATCAAATTTCTGTCTACCATTAAAAGAATATTATATTTATAATCCTTTTTTATGTTATTTGAGTTTCAGAACTCCTTAATTTTATCAAGTCACGTCACATGTCAAACTCATGTCCTTGTAGGATTTTATTTTAATACGAATTTGATTTTTTGTTTGTTCTTTTGTTAAAGTCCGTGGGACGTACCTAGAAATTATGAATGGACTATCTTAAGTCCCGAGAGTTAAATAAGGACCAGCACGATGATTGTAAAGAATAAGTCCTAAAGTTTATAATATTCTTGGTGAAAAACAAGGAACTTGTGAGAATAAAATAAAATAAATACTGTCTTATGACAGACAACATAATATTTTTATTTTCTCTTCCGGCAGTGTAGCTTATATCCGGCTTAGAATATAATTTAGCATTTGTAATGGAAATGCTCGAAGTAAGTTTATGGCACCAGGATGACAAAAAATACCGTGAAATGGAATATTCCCATTACTCTGCCATTTTGTTTTTGTTTTAGCAAATTTACTCCACATAGGTAGGAAGGTTTTGTTTAGAAGAATAAATATATACATATATGTACATATACTCTTTACATATATTTTATTGGCAGCTTTGTTGAAAGGATGGGAGCGGCAAGAACATAAACGGTGAAGTGAAGATTATACCGGAAAAACATGGGTGATAACTTATTTCTGGATTAGGAGTGTAATTCGGTGTGCATGTGCTTTGTAGTTTGTAGTATTTCATGATGAATGTACACTTTTGTATATATATATATGGATATGGAATTAATAAATTATTGTTTACTTTCAGAGTCACGTATAACAAATTTATCATGTAGAATAAATAAATATTTATGATGGTCATAAACACGCCTTAGATGGAACTGGCGAAGTTATTAAATAAATATAAGAACCTATACATACAGACAGAGATATTATGTTTAGTAGATATCATGTTATCCTGCGTTCTCCTTTTCATATTCAAAAGAGTCCTTTGAAAATTATTATTGTGTAGATATATACCTACATATGTATACATTGTACATAAAAAAGTTAAAATATGATCGCCATTGGATAGTTTTTTGTTGTGACACAGATGCGGAAAAGCTGTTAAGTGGTTGTTATAAGATAAACATCAACTTATTCGCAAACGAATTGAAATATGTTTATTAAGGCAATATTTTGCAGATGGCAATAGAGGCTCTTACAGATTTTCGCACTTATACAGGGTGTCTGTCTTATTATTGATAATCGAAACTGAAACTGGTGGAATCTGGAATGTCAGGTAATCTCCTAAATCCTAATAATAAATTCCTTTCAGCAAAAAAAAAAATAAAATCTGTTTAGAAAATAATTGATTCGTGTGGAAGAAAGATCAAGTTTTTTATACAAATCAGATCTTTCATTTTAAGCTAGATTAACACACAAACAAGTATCTAGTAGCTCGTAGCGAAATGGTTAGTGCGATGGACTGTCACGCTGGACGTCTGGGTTCACTTTCCAGCCTCGTCCGCATAATAACTAAAAAGTTTTTTTCAGGGCTACTGCCTCTTGCGAGGAATAAACAAATCCTCCAATAGTATCACTTGTCATGAAAAAGTGCTTCTCGTCTAGCCGTTCAGATTCGGCATAAAATTGTAGGTCCCTTCCATTCCTGTCGACACCCACACAGGAATGGTTGCTAGTTGTTAGTCACTAGGCCTTGTTCTTCACGAGCCGTTGCGCCACCCAATTTATTATTTTTATAAAACACACTAAGAAGATTTGACAATCCTCACATGGCAAGAAGATAAATGTGAAAGTGGTGAAATTTAATATATTCAGTGAATAACTGCAAATAAATAAAACAATATTTTTAGACTTTTATAGAATGAAAATGATAAGAAATATCAAAGAGTTTCGATTTCAAGGGTTGAAAGTAAACCATCACCACCAATAAAGTCTTGCAGCGTAAGCCACTGAAGCTGAAGTCTCGTTAAAATCGAAAATTTTAAGTCTCGTCTCGGTCTCGTATAATTAAGTCTCGTCTCGGTATCGTCTCAGAAAAAAACGATTTCCGGACAACCTCTTGATAATTGGAACGAAATATTTTCGATTATAGTTTGAATACGTCCAGAAGAAAATAAATATTTAACTGAAATTGGATTTTTTAATTTATTAGACTCTCTGTAAATTTCGGTCCAATTATACAGTTTCGTCTCGGTCTCTCTCTGTTGCTTTAATCCAGTCTCGAATCGTTTCGTCTCTGTCTCGTCATGCGAGACCGAGATAGAGACCGAAACTTTTCTCGTCTCGTGATTTAACACCTTGCGACTTCTTCCTTTGGGGCCACGTGAAAGATAAGGTAGACCTCTACGTAGGCCGACAGCCCAGCATCGATTCAAGACCTCTAAGATGGAATTCGTGAAGCTATTGAGGGCATACAGCAGCCACTTTAGGATTTGGTGATGGAAAATTTCATGAAAAGGATATTGTTGTGCAAGCGTAGCGGCCATTTGGCTGATATTGTTTTCCATTTTTAATGGCATACTTCCCTCTTTGCATTAAAATAAACATCCGATCATTTGTCCCAAAATGCCAATTTTCTTTTCTCTTATTGGAAAAGCCTTTACAATTTTCTAGCTAATTTAGAATGGTAAGAACAGAATGTAATTGATGAGGCCAACTATGTATTTGTTATGAGACCGAAAAGCTAACTTTAATCGAAGTAGACGATAAAACGACTCATTCGAAGTTTTACCATTTCACATTTTGTATAGATATGATCTTCACACCAAAGTTACGGTCTCGTGAGTTTGGGTGATTTGATCTGCATGTCCAAAATATGATAATTTCATATCATTGTTCTTGTGAATTCATAACTTTTAATTCTTCCAAAACTGCATTTTAAGTAAGTTTTAAGCACATGTAATTAATTGTCTGCGACAAACAAAAAATTTCTCTTCGACATTTTTTTATTTGCTGTACAAAGAAATCTCGAATACCAAAGCGACGAAAGACAAGAAAACCTACAGAAAGAAATTTGGATTTAAAAAAATCTCGAATACAAAAATTAGGGCTGGCTACGAGACGAGAAAATTCTCGGTCTCGCATGACGAAACCAGACTGATTTTTAAGCCACCGAAACGAGACCGAGTCGAGACTGTATATTTGGATGGAAGTTTACAGAGACTCTCGTCGGTTTCGATTTTAGAAACGCTAATTAATTAAAAAAAAAAAAGTATTTTTTTTATATATTCGGCGCGCGCTAAAGGGGTTGTGACTACCCTTAGGCTAGGCGCATATTGAGACGCGTTCAACACGAGTGACGATTATTTTGTAATAATGAAGTTAAAATGATAAAAATATAAACATTGAATACTTATTTAAAGCACATGTTGGGTTTCCATCAATATATTATTAATTTACAACGCATAAAAACAAATTTTGTGTTAAACAAAACGATTTTCCTAAAAGTTTTCATTCAGTCCTAGGAGCACATCTACGTAGTAATAGTTTAAAAGAAAAACTGACCCAATATTTTAAATACTTCGGTCGTCCTCGTCATAGTTAAAATAATTAATCATAGTTAAAAAAATGTGTGAGTACCGGGACTCAAGGGGATGATGTGTAAACATCAGTGTAGTATATAGTTTATACTATAGCTTACAGTATATAGTAAACTGATGAGGTTGCCAAAGGCGCCCGTCGAACATGTTATGTTATTTCATGTGATTCAGGGCTGTAAATATGTATTTAATTTTGTTTCTAACCTCACCCTCCACTTTCAAAAAAGGTACTTTTAGAGAATGTGGCAACTCTTAAAATCATACCCAATTTAGACCTTAAAATCATTACAGTTGCACCATGCCTTAAAAAACTGAATTTTCCACAATTATATGATGATGATAATTTTCCCGACACTATTTAATGCACAAACCGTTGGCTTGGTTGGTGTCGTTGGTGTATTACTTACCCAACCACATATTACCGACATTTACCACATTATCTCAATTTACTTTATTCAATGCACGAACCATTCGCATCCATTAGTTAAAAATCTAAATAAATAAGATGGTGGCGTATCCGTAATTTTGTCTTTCCTCTTTCAAGTTTACCCATACCGAGAGTGTTTTTTTTTTCTTAATATCTAGCGCCAAGATGTTTACACATCAACAATTAAAGTACATGCAATTGTCTAAGCCACATTTCTTAATCAGGAAAAGGAAAATGTGTGAAGTTTTCAACTGATTAACATTTTGCCGAAAGATTTTATGTTGCAAATTAGCTGAGTGATAGCATGCTCGCTCTCGATACGGAAGGATACCAGTTCAAATCCAGGTAAGTAAAGCTTGACATTTTTTTCAATTAAAATAAAATAATTTAATTTCACAATTAAGGGAAAACCAGCAGTCACTGTATTGATTGTTCCAAACGTACAAGTCATTAGCGACAAACGTGTTATATTCATTTGTCATAACCACTTTGATCATCTATAAAAATTGACCAATTCGCTTGTCGTTAAAGTATTAACGTTTACTTTAAAAGCACCATGCGTTTGCCACAAACAGTAAATATGTTTACAAAACATCATTATTGGTCTGACAGAAACACTACATTCGTTTGACACAAACACTCTATTCGTTTGAAACAAACGATAGAATTTTGCTACAACAGTATGAATTGTTTGTCTCAAACGAATTTAAGAGTTTGCTGCAAACGAACTGTCAAAACTGGCTGGCAAACGCAAAAGTCGTTTGGGCAGTTTTTACATTTCTCGTGAAAAAGGCATTATACAAGACGACTAAACATTTTCGCTCTTAACCAAACCGAGACGAGACTTACAAAAGTTTCGCTGAGTCTCGTCTCGTGACCAGCCCCAACAAAAATTAAGATTTAAATTCTTAATATTCCCTGACATTGATAACTATTTTTAAGATACATATAAATAATTATTCTCATTCTTAAAATGCTTTTGTAGTCTAAGAAAGATAGGATCGGACCAGGCACAAATTAATTCATGAAATTTTATTTCTGGTATCGACACAGAATTTTATCCTCAACAACATATCCAAAGTCCCCCAAAATCCCCGCATTGGCTTTTTGTATAGGCGCATTTCAACAGGTGGAGAGGGGAGGGAGGCGGGAGTTTGTCAAGCTGAAAAATCTAATCATATGACACATGTTGTTAGGGTGCTTTTCAACGCTGATTCTAAAAAGACCAAAACTGGAAAGATACATGTATCCTGTGGAAAGTTAATGTCAGTTTTATGGAATGATCACTTTTTTTTAAGTACAACAAGTAATATATTACCCAAAACCATTTTAAAATAATGTGATTTTAATGAAATTTGGTATAAATGTTTCATTTGGCATGTTTACTAAGAATCAAAAGAGTCCTCAAAAATATATGTGGTGAAAGGGTGTTTTTTTGAGGCGAAATGTTAGTGCGTCATTATTACCATAACATCTATGAATAAGTTTTGATACAGATGAACTTTGCTAAAAATATAAAATATTTCATGGTTTCCAAGTATCAAAAGAGTCTATTTAAATAACTTGATCCTAAGAGTTTTTTTTAGAGAGTTTATGTTTGACGTGCCCTATACGGAGCAAAATGTTAGGTCTTACGAAAAATTGTATTTTCGTATAATCGAGATAGTAAATATGACATATTATATATGATTTAAAGGTATTTTTTAACGCCGAATCGAATAAAAGAAAAACCAGTATGATACAAGCACCCTAAAAAAAGTTAGACTAATTTTGAAACAGAAATTACTGTTTTTTCCGTTAAGCAGGTCAAACATTAAAACCCCAAAAAACACACTTGGACCTTAGATATTTGTCCAGACACTTTTGATCCTTGGGTGCCAATATAAATTTAATATTTTCAGCAACATTCATAAGTGTCAGAATTTGTTCATGGATGTTACTTCTACGCCAAAAAATCACCCTTTTACCACAGATATTTTTGGGGACTCTTTTGATTCTTGGTATAAGTATGCCAAATTAAACATTTATAGCAAATTTAATTAATATCCCATTATTTTAAAATAGTTTTGGGTAATATTTTACTTGTTGTACTTAAAAAAAGTCATCATTCCATAAAAAGGATTTTAACTTTCTACAGGATACATGTATCTTTTCAGATTTGGTCTCTTTAGAATCAGCGTTAAAAAACACCCTAAAAACATGTGTAATATGATAAGATTGTATTAAAACAATTTTTTTCAGCTTGATAAACTCCCGCCTCCTCCCCCTCTCAACCTCTTTAAATGCGTCTATACAAAAAATCAATGCCGTGATTTTGGGGGACTTTGGATATGTTGTTGAGGATAAAATTCTGCGTCGAAACCAGCAATAAAATTTCATGAATTAAGTTGTCCCCGGTCCATATTAAATTTCCCATCTTTCCTAGACTATTGGGGTAAAGTTCCAAAATTATCAAATAAAACAGTTCAGTACCAATATTCAAAAACAATTTTGAAAATATCAAAATTAGAATTTTACTTAACCTTTCATTAACACTACTTGCAAACTATAAACAACTCAGTGTCACAGTTGATTTTAATTTAATTACATACATATATATTATAAATCGAGTAATTAAAAAAAAACACGCTGTCCAAAGGGAATTTTATAGAGGACACAATTTAGAAGTTCTTGAAACAATTTTAATTAAAAAATTGTTTCATGGGAAAACTTCTTTTAAAAGCAAAATAAAAAAAAAAAAGAAAAACAAAACCTTGTAAACACCAAAAGAAACCAAAATAAAAAAAAATTGTAAAAAGTCCACAAAACCGAATTTTTCGGATGTTGAGAAAAGTGCGTAGGTCTATAATATAGAAAAATCCTCTTCCCAAGATATTTGAAATGCCTATGGGTGATAAATTTATTTGCATTTAAATGAAAAACATTGTCGTCTGTCTATGAGGAGATTCGTCAGTGAAAAGTATAACTTGTGTGAGAATTTGTTTTCTTCTTTACCTAGGAAAAAATACTCACAAACAGACGATGTCCTTTTTCCTTTTTTTTTTTTTTTGGTAAAACTTTTATTATGCCTTCTTCATCTTTTGGAAAGTAAACTTTCATTTTTGTTGGTAAATGTATCCTGAGACAGACTGACATTTTGTTTGTGATAGCAGGGATAATTTTTTGGGGAATTATCCTTTAGCTTGTCACGTATTTTTCGAGATGTACGAGTAAGGTAGAAAAATTGGAAAAGTTTTAAGTTTAAATGATGATTGTAAGAAATTTGTGTGAATGAATGTGCTCTTAAGGTAATATTTTTGAGTTGTTTTTAAATAGGGAATATTACTTTAAAGTTATCTAATACGGGGCTATATTATTATTGACGAGAAAATAGTTTTTCGTCTGTTTTAAGTGTTGTAAGAAAAAAGTTATATATGAATTTATTTGAGTAGGTATCTGGTACATATATATGCTAAGAGCAGTGGCGTATGCAGGAGGGGGGGCTTAAGGGACTTGAGCCCCCCCCCCCAAGCAATATGGAGTACTGTGATAAGATTTCATATTTCATCGAAGAATGTTTTTTTATTATTTCTAGTTCAAATTTTATTGTTGTTAATTTTGAACTTTAGCTGTATTTCCAATTTTAATTTAAAAAAAATCTACAGACATGGATGTCGTATTGAAATCATTAGTTCATACCACACAAACCCAACAAAATTCCCTTGCAATCAGTCAAATTTCGCAAAATAATTTCACAAATTTAATTTTTTCCTTCTTTTCCCATTTAAAAAAAGCCGGAATGAAATAACGAATGGAGTGCACTAATTAACATAATAGATTCCCTTGATATCTTCTTTTTTTTATTGCTTTTTAGTGGTCAAATGCTTTAGTTATACTTTAACCAGTATCTTCCCGCTCAGGAAACGTATCAAATATTTAAAAAATATTTTTAAATATCTGTAAACCGTATACTTTTTTTGCCGAATGTTAATTCTAATTCTACGACATAAGGCATTATAAGAAAGCTTTAGTCAATTGATGACATTTCGAAAAACTGCCTTTCACTTGTATCAGAGGTAGATAATCTTCTCATCTCAAACTCTGTTTTTTAAAGTTAATGGACCGTATTCATTGTCGATTAGTTAAAACTTAAAAGATAACCTAACATTTGTTTAAGTTTTTGTCAATGCACTATTTTTGGCGTTCAATAATTTAGTTAACTTCTATTTTGATAAGTACAGAAATCGAATTGGAATACATTTTTATAATTGATCTTATTTAAACTGTACTTTAGTAAAACATGAGTTTAGCGAAACCACTACGAAAACGCCAAAATAATAATTTGTATAATGAGAATTCCTTTGAAAAATGTTAGCATTTTTTTCATTGTATTTGTATAGCTACTGATCCTGCTACTTTAAACTATACTAATATCTGTTCCTTTACTCTAAATTTCTGTGATTTTCTGCGCATTTTGTTCCCAAGAACTTGACAGGACTTTGGACTAAAAATCAGAGAAACTCAAAGGAAAGGAACAGACTTAATAAATGCATTAAAACACATATAGGACTTGTAAAAGTTACGTTATACGCGGGTATTTGGTTGTGTTTGTTATCAGTTGGTGTACTTTCAGTTTATATGCAATAAACAGTACCCTGGCTATGAGCTTATTTAAAGAAAAAACGAACATTTTATTTATTAAAATGTGAATACACTTTTCGCCTATACCCCTATTACCGTTGACTTTGTTTAAATCGAATCCATAAAGTGGATTTTTACAAAAATAATTGTTTACAAATAAAGAAAGGTAAAATTCAATTCATGACTATAGGGAGTATTTTTGGTTTTTTTCCTTTTGTTTTTTTTTCTATTGGAATTAAACTTCTTGTAGTTGATAATACGAAAGGCTTTAATTTTGTTTGCTATTTTGTGATACCTTAAAAAAATTTCACCAAAATTGAGACTGAGCCCCCCCCCCCCAAACATAACCCTGCGTACGCTACTGGCTAAGAGGATCCTTTGAAATGTTATTGGACTAAAACGACGATTTATTGTATACATTTAAAACTGGCTTACCACCGTCCAACAATAACCTTCACGTTTGTCGTAGAAACAGAAGAAACTTAGCCAAAAATAACATTATAAAAGATGAACAGAATTATAATATGACTTCCAAAAATGTTTAACATCGAATATTCAGTAACGAAAAAGTCATAAGTTTATTTTTGTACGAGGCAGGCTGTTTGGGCTGACAAATTCAAAAATTGTTAGAGCGGGTTCTTAAAATATAGTTTTGTGTATACACAAATCAAAAAAAAAAAATAAAACATGACATGCCAATTTTTAGTATTTATTAAAATACAATTTTGGACAAAGTTTTCAAAAAAAAATAATATATTTTTAAAAATCCAAAAAATATATAACTTTTTTTTTGTATGCAAAATTGTTCAGATTGTTAAGGACCTCTTGTGGTTGAAATCGGTGATGCCTTTATAGAAAAATTTGAAAATCAAAAATGGGTTCTTTGACAGGTAGGATGGAGCGTAGATGGTTGGACCACTTTTTTCTGGAACCAATCAATTAAAAGAATAGACTTTCGGCTTCTAAATACAATTTAAAAAGATTGGAAATGTGTAAAAGCAAAAGAATTAAGTGGTCCAACTTGCCCACTAGCGTGGCAAGTTTTACCAGTAGGAGGGGTTAGTTGGACATTGCCTAACAAGTAGAGAAATGATATCTGAAAAAAACAATGAAGCCATCATTTATTAGAAACTGAATTTTATTTTAAATAAACCTTACTTGAAAAATAATAATTACTAGTATCGCCGGTGGCCGAATATTCGGCCAGCGAAACAAACACCAAATTCATGGCTACGTCATAGATTATCTTTTTAATACTTTATATAAGATCCATGACAATTTTGAAAATTTTAGAAAAACAAAACTAATTCAAAAAAACAAAATTTTAGCATTAGTTCAAATTTTGTCTTGAACTTAAAAACAAAAAAAAAATAGTGTCGTTACTTATTTTTTAAATATTAACTATAAGATAGTAAACCTTAATTCATATATAAAGCACATATATATTACACTACTTAATTTTCTTAGGTAAACCAAATTTTGTTCTGCGAAACAACGCACACCCTGGCGTATACGTACTTTTTTTAAATTTGTAAATTAAATTATTGCGCAACTGTATAGCTTTAAAAAAAAAGAATATGAAAATATGTTCCCGCTAAGTAAGTTCAAAATGGAATTTCAACTAATTTTTTGCCTCCTTAAAAGTACTAAAGCCAACTTAATTTAAGTTAAACCAATCTTTGTCCTAAATATGAATTTTTTTGGCGAGTACCCACATACCAAAAATTCAAATAAACATTGGTCTTTTTAATGCTTAAAAAGAAATGCGTGAGCGAGACATAGGACATATTAAAAGAGTTAAAATCCTCGGAACCCGTGAAGTGGGCCACCCAAGGTACTGATTTCCACAAAAATGTTGTAAAACGTTCAAAATGAATTATGAAAACATAACATTTCAGACTTTTGCTGGAAAAACTCTAAGATTTACCGGTGACTTATAAAATTTACTTATTTTGGAGTTTTACAATAACATTTTTTGCAGGACTCGATCGAGTTTCAAATAAGGTTAATAATAATAAACATCATCCTGATGATCCTCAAGCCCTATTTATAAATGTTACTATTTTAGAAATGTTGATGTTTGCTTTCAGAAATGATATCAAAGTTTATCAAAAATGAATGTTCATTAATAGTAAAATTAGTTCGCGATTCTTTTAAAACTGATTCTGAATGTTTACTTTTATGAAGTCGGGGTAATCTTGCAACATATAGTTTATCTAGTGGCCCTGGGCAATACAGAAATAAAAACTGGTTTATATTGAGAAACACGATGACAAATGAACTTTAATTTCACACAAACTTAGTCTTAGTGTACTATACTTCAACATTTATGTATTTCCTATCGAAGTTAATTTTGGTCAAAAATATATAAAAATGTTACTATCTGTGCTTAACGGTAAGATATGGATTCAAAATTTTCCACCGCAAAATCCAAATCAATAATGGTCATCATCGCCCTATATTCCAGTCTCCTAAGCATAACCCTTAAAATGATAAAAATCATTTATCTGGAAATATTTAAATGTCCATTAAATGCTTTAACAGATATATACAGACATAATTTTTGGTTTTTATCCATCTGTAGGGCAAAACCTTTCCAACGTTATATAATTTGTGTAGTTTCATTAAGTATTTATAGAGAAAAGTGTACCGTTAGGTTTTGTTTAGGTTTTGCTAAGCGTATTAAAATATAGATTTTTTTAGTAGACAAAAATAAATATTAGCCCAGGCAAATTGTACAAAAAAATTGCCAATCTGCCAAAAAAATCTAAGTGATGGTTTTTAAACGCAACTGTTTTTTTGGCATAAGTAATACTGTCTATTACCAAATCGTAATTTAACAAGGTTAAATGTCGAAAATATCAGTTTTTCGCATAAAACTCAGAAACGGTAAATGCTATCCAAAAAGACAAAACTTGTATATTATGTAAGCGCTATCGAAAATCATTTCATGCAAAACTTGTAGATCATGCTGTCCGCCAAAAAAAAGTTATAACTATTTTTTTCTTATGACCCACAGTTAATAAGATATCATTCACTCCACTTAAAACAGAAGTAATTTCAATATTTTAGTATTTTAATTTCTTCATCTTCTTTGTAAGAAGATATCGATATTTCAAAAAACATAAAATGTCGATAATGGTAGTTTTTCACGTATAACTCCTAAAAGATTCAAATTTTAGAAGACATCTGAAAACAAAGTTTGTACATTATGTGAATCCCTGCAAGACAAAATTATTATTTTTTTCTTAGAGACAACCGTTTTAAAGATATAATTTTTTTAAAAGTTTCACAAACAGTTCCAAGTTCTGTTTTTTTAATTTTTACTCTTAAAAGCACAATTTGTCGAAAAAAATCTAACGCTCATTTTAAATATCGTTATATTCTTTCAAAAAAAATGTGACACTTTTTTCCATACGAGTCATAAACCGCAAGATATTGCTACTTAAATAGCGTCAACTGTCAAACAAAAACCCATTTTTCGCCTATATCTTTTAAGCACTGAGCTTAATCAAAAAATTATGTTGGCAAGATTTTTACATTATGTAATATTATATTTATAAGCAGGCATTAACATTATTTTTTTTTCTATAAGCCATAATTTTTATGACATCATTTTTTAAATAAAAAAACCAAAAGTCTAAAAAAACGGTTTTTGGCTCTTTACTCTTAAATGGCGAACTCGTCGGAAAATATTTTAGACCTATTTTGCAGATTTTAATATTCCCTAGAGGAAACATTGTAACACTTTTTTGCGTATAAAGCTTGAGTTGCAAGATATTGCGACTTCAAAAATGGACAACTTCTAATAAACAAGATTTTGTAAATAAATGTATGTACTATATTTTCGAAGTTTGACCATTTTTGAAGTCGCAATATCTTACAACTGATGCGTTATACGCAAAAAAGTGTGATAATGTTTCCGCGTGTTTGTTGTTTGCTTTCTCAAAAGTGGTGTTATTTGGTCAATTAGAAAATCAAAATCCTCTTCCGACATTCTTTAAAAATTGTGTTACAGTTCCGGATCATGCCGAGGTCGACGATGCTGTCCGCGCAACCTCTCAAAAAACATTTGTTGAAAAATAATGTGCGAACCCAACAAGATGATGCTATAATTTAATATATAATTTTAACTATATGCCTGTAAGACCTCAGGTCTTTAAACGCAATGCACGGCACTAGTTAGAAGGAATAGAAGGAAAGGAAAGATTTTTGTTGGATGTTCATGAAAGAATTAAAACTGTTCCTGATAAAGCAATTGGTTACTTTGTTTTATTGTATTTTTAATCAATTCTACTTTTATTTAAATTGAAAGAAATTGAAAAATATTCCTTTATCTGCTTCATTATTTAATGACAGTAGTGTAAATACAAAAGTTTCTATTTATGACAAAAATAAAGACAGAGTCTGAAACAGTCATTATTTTGTCTTCGTGTAAATGCATGGCATTATAGAAATGATTTTGTTATTATTTTGTCATTTTAATGACAGATTTTATGACACTTTTGTCATTCGTGTAAGTCCGGCATAAGAGCGGACAGCAATTTTTGGGAGTGGATAGATAACTAAAATTTGTATGAGGGTTTACATGTATATATATTGTGGTATCGAAAACAAAAGTCTGGCAGATTTTTTTTCTTTTCTTGAAAAAATTCTGATGTTTATTATTGACTGTAAGGTTTACGTTTTGGTAACAAAAAAATATTTGTACCGAAAATTGTTGTTAACATTCATAGAAGGGTTTTGTGTATAATTTTCACGTTTCTCGTTAACAGCTAAACTGATTTCGATAAAATTTTTGTATCCAATAGGCCCTTCAAAATCTATAAATAATACTGCATACAATTTTTAAACAAATATATGGACTTGAAAAAAATATGATCATTTTTTTGGGAAAATTCAGTATATCTTGAAAACGGGTACCTAATTGATTTTTTTTTTGTGATTTTATATATGAAAATTATTTTTTAAGAAACCGGTTCTACCAATTTTTATTTTTGTCTTACTTGCTTTAGGGGGTTGATGGTTTCGCTTCAAAAATATCGAGGTTCAATCAAACTAACATCACGATGATGGAGGAGGCTGAAATAATTACTTTGGACAAGATGTCCGTCAGCCTGTTTGTGCGTCCTGTACATTATGTACATCGAGCTAAAGCCTGAACAATCTGATTGAAATTTGTTGTTGGTAGAATTCAAAATTCAAAAAGCTGACATAACGATTTCGACTAAACTTTCTACATGTATTTTCTGGAATAATTTCAATAATGCTGTTGTTTACCAGGTTTTCAAAGAAAATCGAATAACAAAATAAAGTTTTGGATTTTTTGACCAAATTTCCGTTATTTTAAATTTTTTTCGCGTTGGTTTTTTCATTGCGTTGGTTGATTTTTCCATTAGTTTGCAATTCGGTTCTTCTTAATTAGTTAATAAATGTATGAATATAAATGTTTGGGGGATATTGCACTGCGACCTTAAGATCTATTGTGCCCCATTTATAGAGCTGGATGAGGCCTGCTCATCTTACAGCTCTTCCTCCAGATGTATTCCTCTTAAGAATTGGAGTATTTGGAGTATTTTAAGAGATGGTAAGTCGCTCTCTCCTACCTGGTAGCATCCCAGGTTTTTTTTCTTTGATGTATTTAATTAGTCAAACAATATTGCATTTATAATTGGTATAAACAATTTTGTTAACGAAAAAAGAAAATCAAAGAAAAAATTTTTTGTTTTCATCTTTAACTTTTTTTGTCCACATTTTTTTGTATTAAATTTAAAACAAATCAAAATTGCTATTTACACTTGCTTTTGTTTTTTATATAAACCATTAATGTCTAGCTTCTTTCTAGTTGTTAGCTACAAGAGCCAGTTAGTGCGATCCATTCGCGGATTTTATTTTTATTATTTTCTCATCTACAAGGATCCGACAAACATAATACAAGTTGTAACTTGTAAGCCTAAACAGGTTTTTTCTTCAAGATTTAATTTAATTTGTTGACATTTTATTGAGCCATGGACATTTTATGCAAGTGCCCCAAACGCTTTTCCCGTTAGACTTGGAGTCATAAAATGAATGACATATTTTTAGAGAGGAGGGTTAGATTAATAATCGCGTGTATAATTTGTTTTTAGAAATTGTTAAAATTTTCATCAAATATATAAAGTAGGAAACATAATATTGATGGTCCGTTTACAAACCTCTCAAGTTTGAAATTTTGTGCCCCTTCTCAATAGTTTGTAGTTTTTGTTTAGATTTTTATCTTGAAGATCCGACTATTAGAACTGAAGTTCTGATTTTTGAAAAAAAAAGAAATTAATTGAAAATTAATTTATTAACAGCATAAAAGAGCTCTCCCACTGTAGGATTATGAGTCTGATGGCAATTTACAGATTAATATAAAAAATCGACTGTGACACTGAAAGAAGTCACAAAGAGAATCAAATGTGGTATCAACATATTATTAATATGCGTAGGTACTAAGAAGAAAAAGCGAATGAATCTATTAACATACATAGAAAAGAGTAATGCGTCGACTTAAAGCCTCAACACACCACAATTAGGATTGTTAGAAATTGAAAATTGTCATTTAACATCCAAACTAATAACAGACATCATCTCTATGAAAATGTCAAGCTTATAAGCTTTACCGTTTAAAAAATAAAAATCAACGAAATCAATAATCACAAATATTAGCATTATTGAAAAAATTGTATAGTCTTCAAATTTGAACGGTTTTTTCACTCAGCATGATTTCTTACTGAAATTTTACAGAAATCAATTATCACAAATATTAACATTATTTAAAAATTGTATAGCTTTCAAATTTGAACTGTTTTCTTCACTCTACTGGACATAGTAGCTTAATGAAATCGTAATTTTTTTTTAGAAATTTCATAAAATAATACAAATTTACAAGAAGACGTTTCCCACGAAATACAAAAGCTCAAATCCTGCCTCTGGTAAAATTTCGAATACTTCACTTCCTTTCATAAATAAAATTAATCTTAATAAAAAAACAACAACAAAAAGAATTCAAAATTTTCAAGAAGACAAATTTATAAATTGTATATGAAAACATTTTTCGAAAAATATCCACCGCATTTCCTCAAACTCGTTTTTGTTCCATTATTTGTGTAAAACTTAGTTGCTACCTTACATAAAAACTAAAAATCTTCTGAATCAAACATACCCTTTTAGACTATAGTTCAGCAGTCCACGTTTTATCTTAATCCATTAAATTGGTTGAATATGAACTATCCCCAAAGTACGCGTTTTCTACACGAAAAACCTTAAATCTTGTTTCAGGAAGACCTCTGAACACAAATGACCCAAACCAGTCAAACACTCAAGATTCAGATTGAAGGACAAGAATTTGGGTTATCGAACTCATGTTGTTTAACAGTCGAGTCGGTGGGAAAAAATATCAAGATCAACTCTTATTGCTTTTATTCACAAAAATTATTCAACGACAGGACAAAAATAAACACACAAACAAAGTCGTACCTCCCCCGATATTTGCTTTCGAAAGCAGAAAATATATTTTTTTAACAGAATCCAGTTTTCGTATTTGAATTATAGGAGACGACACACACCTGAGCGATGTAAGTGATTAGTTTCGGGTATGTCACACACACACACGCACACATTGACCCCCACATTTGCTCTGGTTGCAGTTGCAGTTGAATTTGACAATTGATGGGATTAAATTGAACGGAAAAATGGACACAGAAATTACTCTATCACTTCAACTCCCAATAAGCTTCTATTACAGGGCAATTGACAAACCAATTAACCGTCCTGACCGTGTCGACGTTCATGCGAATCTAATTAGATACCGATTAAGCCGCGCGAATTCCCAATGCACCCAGCGCACGAACCACACAATATTGTACACACACCCGAGTCAACCACCTATTTAGGGGAGAATGGGACGAGCATCAAGCGAACGAACGATAACAAGAACGAGAACAAGGGGGTTTTTTGGTGTGCTTATCAAAAACCCATTCACCTGGCAAATTACATTCACCGTCAAGGACGAATAATTTCTGCTTCACACCTTTTGCGGTAATTTGCATTTCCCCACCCACTCACTTTTTCGAATAAACGACAACGAGCACTTCAAAGATTCAAAAGGATTCACTTTCCTTTTTTGGTTCGCCTCTAATCTGCTTAGGTATATTTTATTTGTTGTCTGCGAAATTGGGAAAAGTTTGTGCGGTGGTGGGAGATTTATGTATATTTATGTTTTATTTATTTTTCGTTGGCTTTTTTCGTTTTGTTAAAAATCGATTTGCAAACGGAGAAACGACACACACAAAAATCAAACAAACGACACAACCAACTAGAGAACCGTTATTCCGCCATAATAGACAGACACACAACACTCCGACGCGGATGAGCTAGAACTAAATTTTCATGAAAATTTCTTGATTCCGTAGGTAGGACATTTTTTGGGGCCAAAGGATGCGGTCGGTTCGGTACGGTTGATGTGTGTTCGAATGTGGTCGAATGTTGTGTAGGTGGTGAAAAGGGAATTTTTAAGCAGAGGCTCAGTTTTTTACTTGGTGCGCATGTGAGCGAGAAGAGAGCCGAGGCTGCGAGAGTTGGTATAGAAGCCGGCAAAGAAGATGATTCCGTTGGAGTAGGTCATTGAGTAAAATTGCATGAGAGATTGGACAAAACGAGTGTCATGAAAGTTTTTCGAAAATGAAAATAAGTGTTTCAGAGAGTTTAGGAAAATTCTCTTAAGGAAAGGTGAGACATGTGGAAATTTACTTAAATAATGGGAATTTTATGTTGCTGAATTTGAGTTTTTAATATTCAAATCCAAAAATTTATAGATGGCAAATGTAAGCAAATACAAAATATCAATCTATGTGTAAGTAATTTCTAAGATAATCTTTCTTAAATAAAATATTTAATAAAGAAAACGATGAAGGCAATAGCAAAGGACGTTCCAACACTATCGCGGATGAAAGGCAGGCCCAACAACTCCTGGATGAAACAAATGCAACGACACCTGCATTTAATTGGCCTCAGACATGGAACAATCCAAAACCGGGAGGCCTTAAAACAGAATCAAAATATTAAAAAACAACGACAGCACTTACAAAAGCATGTTACACCTACCTTTTTAGGCCAGAAATCTTTTCTTTCATTTTGCTAGTATATATAGATGTTTTATGGTGATTGGAAGTGATTAAAAAATAATCTTTCCGTCGGCTTTTTTTGGTCTCTGTAGTTTTCGCAATGAAACAAATAAGTTGCCGACGTTTCGGCAGGGGTTGCTGCCTTCTTCAGGGGAACTTTATTTGGACAACAAGAAAAACAAATTGAAGCAATAAAAATACACTCACTTTAAAATAAACTGTGTTTGAATTTAAACTGACATTTAGAATTTAAACAATTTTAATATTATTTAAAATAAAAATAAATAAAAAACCACTTCAAACGAAGTTAAGTCTATTGAATTTAAACAAAGAATAAAGAAACTAATGATATTATTTCATTGTTCCTTTATTTCGTAAAAATATTTTTAAAAAAGTCTGTGACCGCACATTTTACAATTCAGAGATTTGATACATTTATCTTACAACTGAAACATTTTCTTTTATAACAAACAAAATAAATAAGTGCATAATTTAAAGAAATTAATCGAAGGAAAATACGAAAAAAAACCTTCATTCAAGAGAAAAAAAAAAATTAATAATTTATTCAATTTAACACATTGTATAGATAAAACAAAAAAGACAATTAAATAAGCAATTTATAGTTTTGTAGATTTTATATAGTGATCAATAAATAAAATAAAAAAAAAGAAAACAAATAAATATCAAAATAAAACATCTTAACTAGATGATTTTTTAAATGAACAAAAGAGTAAATAAATAAATGCAGAACCAGGAAATTAACAAAAAACTAAATGGATAAAGATTAAATGAATAAATAAAATAACAAATGAGTTTATAAAAAATAAATAAATCAATGTACAAACAATAAATAAATAAATAATTTAATAAATTAATAAATAAGAAAATAATAAATAAATAAATAGGTAAATAAATAAATAGAAAAAATAAATAAATAAATAAATTAATAATTAAATAAATGAATAGATAAATAAATAAATAAATAATTGTATAAATAAATAAAAAAATAAATAAAAAAAATAATTAAACAAATAAATAAATAAAAATATACATTAAATAATACATGAAGAAATAAATTAAAAAATTAATAAATATATTCTATAAATATGTACATCTTTAAATTAGAAATATAACACCAATGCAAACGTAATAAATATTTATAGGAAATTAATAACACAGATTAAGTATTGAGCTGGTTTATTAGAGAGTTCTCAGAACTATCACAGCTATTATTAAAATTATAGTTGAAAGTTTACGAATCCTTTCAAAAATCAACTCAACATCCGCTTTTCTGTGTAGATCTAAGGTTGAAGTATGCCAAGGAAGATTTAGCATCATTTTCAAAATTTTGTTTTGTGATACTTGCAACTTCTTAAGATGGCACATAGCTGCCTTACCCCATATTGGACATCCATATAAAAGTATTGCTTGAAAAATAACTTTGTGAATGATTGTCTTATTTTCATTCGTGAGCGAAGACTTTCGATTAATAAAAGGGTAAAGCATCTTAATTGCTATACTAACTTTCTGTAACGTTTTTTGAATATGTTGGTTAAAAGTAAGTTTTGTGTCAAGATGGACTCCAAGATACTTAAAGGATTGCTCCCATGCTATCGCGTTACCATTAATTTGAAGTTGACTGTTGGGAAGAAAGCAAGCTTTTCTTTTTCGTGTAAAAAAGATGGCTTGCATTTTCCCAACATTCAACTTAATTTTCCATTTTCTATAGTATTTTTCAAGTATCGCAATCGCATTTTTAAGATTCGTCTCAATATTGAGAGCGAATTCATGCGACGCAAATACTGCAGTGTCGTCAGCAAAAATAGCTGCTTCACAATGCGGTAGACTCGGAAAATCAGAAGTGTAGAGATTGTATAAGGCTGGACCAAGTACTGAGCCTTGTGGCACGCCAGAATCAAAAAAGAAAATGTTAGACACACCATAATTAACATGAACTTGAAAACATCGATTGGACAAAAAGCTCTGGACAATTTTACATAAGTATACAGGAAATTCAAATTTTATCATTTTATAAATTATTCCTTTGTGCCAGACAGAATCAAAGGCTTTTTCAATATCTATCAATATCATCCCCGTTGATAGTCCCCTTGAACGATGTTCTATAACATGGTTGCAAATTCGTTTTACCTGATGCGTTGTGCTGTGGAAGCGTCGAAAACCAAATTGTATATCAGGGAGAAGGTTTTTATCTGAAACAATTTTTAAAATATGTTCCTTTAGGATTTTTTCGTACACTTTACTTATGTTGCTTAGTAAACTAATTGGCCTATAACTTTCAGCTTTGTCTGGGGCTTAGCCAGCTTTGAGCACAGGGACAACTGTTGCTTTTTTCCAGCACTGAGGAAAGTATTGGCATTTTAGGGATGCGTTGATCAGAAAAGTAAGATAACTAATTCCAACCGGAATTTTTTAAATATGCATTTCTTATTTTGTCGAGACCACCTATTTTTCGGGTTTTCAGGCTGTTGATAACATTTTTTATATTTTCTTCTACTACAAATGCATTAAGGGGAGTTAATTCGTTTGAAGTGTTAAAATGTTCGATTGTGTCACTTACTAGAATATTGGTTTCAAACTCACCTAAATGTTGAGAAACCAGGTGATTTTTTGAAAAGCTTGCACCAAGGAAATTAGCTTTTTCTATATCTGTAAAAATTGTATTTAAAGAATCCTTCAGAAATGGTATGTTTCGGTTTTTGTTTCTAACTATCTTTACAATATTCCAGAAGGGTTTGCCATTTTTATCAAGTGCGCTTAATTTTGATTTCCACTCTTTATTACGATTCATATATATTTGATTAGATATGAGCTTATTGAAATGGGAAACCATTAATCGAGAGATTTTTGCCAACTTTTGCGGTGAACGTTTCTAATTTTTATAAGTTCTAGGATATGGTTTGGAAGCTTCTTACAAGTTTCTTTTACTACTCGCTTAGGAACGCTTTCATTGACTGAAGATATAATAGCTTGCGTAAATTTTTCTACAATGGAGTCGACATCATCTTTACATGAGACTCTATCAAGATCTGTTGAACTATTTTGAAGATTAGTTTTAATATTTGATTTAAACGATTTCCAATTGGAATTTTTTATGTCTAGGAAATATTGAACTTTCCTTTCGCCCAACCAAGAGAGGTTACAAAAAACAGGATTGTGATCTGAACTGAGGGCACTAAACGAAAAGGGTTCTGTTATTAAATAAGGGACATTTGACACAAAAAGATCAAGAACAGAAGGACAACCACGAGAACCTGCAGGAAAATAAGTTGGACAAGGCGGATAAAATATATTAATAGGTATTGTCAAAGAGAGGTCTGCCAATATATTGCCCCAAGCATTCGCTCTTACACATCCCCAATCTTTGTGTCGGCAGTTAAAATCGCCGCCTAATAGGAATTCACCATTCATGGTGAATAACTTTTTAAAATCATGTTTGAGCCATTTTCTTTTTATATCTGACGAAGAACCACCGGGAAAATAAACTGTATAAATTTTGACTGCCTTTTGGTTTCTCAATTTAATCTGTATCCCTTTATTTTCCACAATTTGTGTTGGTATTACAGGTAAAAGCGAATGTTGAATTGATTTTCTAATAAGAATCGCAACTCCTCCACCTCTTTCATCTACTCTATCAATGCGATAGCATTTAAAGTCAGATGACGGCAGTCTTATATTGAAGTTAAGCCAAGTTTCCGTTACTAAAGCAACATCAACTTTATAGCTATTTAAAAAATCTAAAAATTCAAGAAATTTATTACGTATGCCTTTAGCATTCCATGTTACTATTTTTATTTGTGTATCTGCCATTTTACTTATCATTAGAGTATAAAAACTTAGTGGCTAAATGTGCGATCACATTAAATTGTTCTAATTTTGTTTTACAAACAGATAAATTTGAAATCATTTCCATACACAAGGAATTCAGTTCCTCCATGGTGAAGAGTGATGAATTGTTGTTGGTAACATTGTTGTTGTTGTTAATATTTGATGAAGAAGCTCCACGTGAGTCATTTACCCATGCATTAATTGTTGTTGGTGTTTTTTGAAATTGTGAGCTTGAATTTGGAAAGCTTTTGCTCGGAGCATTGATCTGGTGCCTTTGTGGCTGCGGGAGCGAGGGAAAATCAAAAACGAAACCGGTTTTTGGATGGCATGATGGGTAGGAATTTGAACTGCCGATGCTGCAGCGAAATGGGCTCTCGGGTGGAGATGAGCTTTTCTTCCAGATGATCTCTCTTTAATTTCTAAATATTTTGATCTACTAGCGCATGCTATGTCAGTAGCTTTATGATTGCCGTTGCAGTTAGCACATTTATTCGCAGATGCATTTGTACATTCGTTTGTTTTGTGAGATCCAGCGCAGATAGCACAATATGTTTTTATGTGACAGTTTCTCTCGCCATGTCCAAACATTTGGCAATTAAAACATTGAGTCACCTTACCTTTGATGTTTCTCTGGAAATTCCAATTCACTTGGGTGTGTAAAATAGAACGATAGTTTTTCTTAAGATCATTTAATTTTATCGATCCATTTTCAAAGGAAACGATATAAAAATAGTCTGTAAATTGGTCATATTTTTTTTCGATTTTTTTTATATCAACACACTTTAAACCACGAGATGTGAGTTCAGTTTTAAGATCATTAGTTTTGACGTCATCCAGACCATACAAAATAACTTTGAAGATTTTCGCACTTTTAAGGTCATGAGAAAAATATTGACAATTATCCTCATTTAGTTGTTTTAAAACAATATTAAATGAATCTAAGGTTTCGAACACAATTTTTATTCCGATTGTTAGCTTTTTAATTGAGTAGTCGGATACACTAAGATTTTTCATGAGAGTATGCACATAATCAGGTGATTTGTGGAGCACTTTTATAGGTGGCACATACACCTTTTTTATAGATGGAGAATCAATTTCATCCATATCTGAATGATCAGTATCTGGATGGCATTGTAGGGGTATGAATTAATTAAAGTAGGGGCTCTTACTGGAGCCACTTGTTGGAAACATAGTGGACCTTAGTTTTTTATCCGAGGACAAGGAATTGTCCCCGGTTTCAGGCGATCTATCGCGTTTGGGAATGTTGTTGATTAGAACTTTTACGAAAGAGAGATGAACACGTCATACGCAATCGAAAGCTCCGAATAAACTGATAATGATATTATGTGTTATGAAGAGACAAGAGAGCAATAGATGGCAGAGATGTTTTGGGTGTCTTGTTTTCTGTTCATGTTGTTATTGTTGTTAATGATATGCAATGTTTCTAGGGTGTATCGTTTCGAAACATGTTTCTCTGTCTGTCGAACTTTAACACCTTCAAAATCTGGAGAGTGACCGTTTTCGATACTGTGGCTCGCCAGGGCTGTCTTTGCGGGATTGTTTGATTTTATATTGACCAAAAAAAGCCGACGGAAAGATTATTTTTTAATCTCTTCCAATCACCATTATTCATTCCAATTTGGTCAATAAGTCATTTTTAGTATAGATGTTTTAGTGAGCACTTTTTTTAAACACGGAGTTTAAAAAAAAAAATAATAATAATAGTTTTGCCGGAAGCAAAAGAGATGCGAGAGTAGAAATATCGAAAAAACAAACATTTTAGCCACGTTTTATTATCCACCCAGATCCGTATGGATCATCCTGTGATAATAAAACGATCCAGATCCTACGTTTTTGACGTTTTCAATTTTGACATGTAAACAAAAAATAAAAATGGAAAAGTAGAAAAAGTAAGTGTTTTATTATTTCTTATCGGGATCTGGATCTTGTTTTTTTTCACAGTGCTGACAACATTTGAGAACCAAAAATGGTAACTTGGTGTTGTGAATTAAAACTTATTCTTGGATCTTGAAATAGATCCAGACAGAAAGCAGGATCCGAAATTGTTTTTGTATTACGTGTAAAAGTTAATCCAGAGCCGGATCCAGATCCCGATAAAAAATAATAAAACACAGCTTTTATTTCCTTAGAAATTTAAATTTCATTTGTTAATTACTTTACTCTTATAATACTATCAACATAACTTTTGTCGATAGGGAATATAATTTTCTTCCACTTTGTCACATTGACTTTGCCTCTATTACGCTTAGTTTTCAAAATATTGAAGAAAAACTTCAAAAGTGGACCTTTACCCCCCTCTCCAGCCTAAAGCTTGCGGCCCTGGGCTGCGGACTTTGAGTATGTTATACCTAAGGGTCAGCTTTACCACTAGCACAGTACCTACCTTGGGTGGCTTGCTTCGCAGGTTAAAAGAATTTATTCATTCTTGAACCTCAAGCTTAAAGAAACACTACTATCACATACTACTCGAATAATAATAATAAAAATGTATACAAAAAAAAACATCAAACAAATTGTCGTCAAAACTTTCAATTTTCTCAAAAACTAGGAGACATAGAACCATTTAGTTTTCAGTTTTCAATAAAGAGTTATTAGGGGTAGTGAATAATAAAAGCCTATTCAGCATCTTATTTCCCAATTTAAAAAAAAAAAAATAAAAAACTTTATTTACAATTTTTTGTTCTTTAATTTTGAGTTTGAAAGTTATTTTTACAAAAACTATGGACATCAATAACTGGATTTAAAAATAGTATAACAGAACCCAGTTCTGGCTTTTAAAAAACGTAAATTCTGTTGTTGTAAGTGTTGCCGTTGTTTTTTTCGCCTCCTCTCTGAAGAGGGGGCGAAAGAACCCCCATTTCTGGCAAAGAAATTTTGTATTGTGTTCCCTTAACCCTAGAAAGATAACCTACGTCGAATCGACGTAACAATTACATGTAACTCTTATGGGACATGAAATAGGGTTATCTTTCTAGGGTTAAACAAAAAACTTATCAGTTTTTGGCGCCGCTGTATGAAAACAACTCTTGCTAATTAAGTTTTGCCTAATTTAGTATACATCAACTTTTTCGTATAGGTTCGGATACATTTATATAAAAAAAAGGAAATTATAACTCCACTCTCAACCTCATGACATGATGAAATAACAAGGAATGAATGTGTATTTACCTTTTTTGTTTTTTCCAAGTAAATTGATCAGAAAACATTCAATATCTAAGACAATTACAGTTTTTGTTTTCAGATTTGTTGACTTTTCTACCGCCTGCATCTCCCTTATTATTAACCCTAGCTAAAATATGAACATAGGTTTTTGTATAGACAATTTGCTTATCTCTAATTTTGTAGTGTAGACTTTTCCGCTAACATGCTAGGTTATGAAAATATTACCGAAAATCTAAAAAGGGGTACCTTTAACCCCCTCCTGAGTTTGGCTATCGGCCCTGGGCTGGGGACTTTGGATGTGTTGTACCTGGTATCCCCTACCAGAGATCACTATTTTTTGCATTTATTTTATCACTTTGAGTCTTCGTTGACTGGTTGTTGAAATGATTCTTCTTATTTTTAAGAGAAAGGTTCCTTTATTTGTTTTAATATTTTGAATAGCAAAAATCCTGTAGAACTATCTGGTTTTCATTTTTGGGCTTACCCTGAGGCTATACGGGCAAATACTGGCAAGCAAAGTTGTTTTACACAAAAATTGTTTTACTATAACGGACAAACTTAAACATCTTGCTCGTCTACTGGCATGGAATTTCTGAAGCCAGTGGAGAAGCAAGTTGAACGGCAAGTGGACTCGTTCAGACTTGTATATAAAGCGATCTAAATAGATTTTCGTGAAATTTTTGGAATTCAAAATATTCTTTCTGAAACAATATATAAGGTAGGAGAGGCCAAGAAATTTAAAAAAATTCGAAAACAAGCAACTGTCATATATGATGGATTACAAAATCTCTTAAAAATCCCAATTTTTTGAGAGCATATTTTTTGCTTGGGTATATTGAGAGTTTTGTGGATTTCGGATGACATTTAGAACATTCTGTAACTGATTTGTCAAGCTATAGACTGTCAAATTAAATTGAAGGATTGGTACAAAGGTGATGTACTTGAAGATGAAGTAAACTTAAGGAAATCTGGATTTGTTAAATTAAATTTTTTGCGCGGGAAAAGGCGATTTTAGGGCTTTTGGGCGACATTTGGAACGAAATATTCCTTGTCCGACATAATTTTGTTTCTTACCTATCGGTCAACGTACGAACTGTCAAATTCCTTTAAAGGATGGCTACGATGATTATAGATTTAAAAACATCAAAAAATCCGAATTCTTCTTAGAATTATTATTAAAAAAATCGAAATTTTTAAGATTACATTTTTAAATTAAAAAAAAAAATCAAATTTATGATTCAGCTGAAGGTCTACCCATGGTGAGATTGCGACTTTGTGGTTGTATTTACATTTTCGTCATTGAAGTACGATTTGCTTTATTTTAAGCAATTTTATAATTAAAAAATTAGTTCAGAACCTTAGAAAAGGCTATTCTTTTAAAAGCAGAACGTAGCCAGTAAAAATCTTGAAAGCAACTTGCCTGGGAAGTTGCTTGCCACCTACGTCACAGGATATTCACGTATAGGAATTTGACAGATAATCTAATGAATCCAACTTGCTTGCCAGTACTTGCCTGTGTAGCCTCGGGGAAAGATTCAGCCACGTATCTTACAGGTTATATCACTAGCGTTTTCATTTTTGTTCATTCTGCACATGTTGTCAAAATCAATAGTAAAAAAATTGAATTTCAAACAATCACCACAAATTTGTTTTTGTTTACTATGTACTAACACAAGGAGCAGCCATAATTTGTGTTTGTTTACTGTGTACTTACACAATTATTAATACTAGTATCGCCCACTGGCCGAAACAATTTGTTTGTAAATTAAACTACAAACATTTTGTTTAGTTTTCAATATTTTTTTTAATATGCCCAGTGATCAGCAGTGCAAAAACAAAAATGACCCACAGTGTGTAAATGCGTGCCTCAGGTATATTCTGCACATCTCCGCACCTTTGGATTTTCAACCATTTAAAATTTATCGAAATCGGTTGGATGCTTTTACCACAAGATTTTTTTAAAGCTATTTATATATAAAGAAAAAGAAATTTAAATGATAAAATATTAAAATTACTTTGGTTTTTAAGTGGAGTGAATGAATATAATTCAAATTAAAAGTTCAAGTGACCTCAATAATTTATGGAGTTGAGGTCACTTGAACTTTTTATTTGAGCTATTTATATATAGATAGATAGATATAGATTATCAATGTTATTATAACGATTAATACGATTAAGGTAAATCATTCTTTCCTTGTACTAAATATTAAAATTAGTTTTATGTCAAAATTTATTTTGGTTTTGGCTAGAAATATTGACGAAGTCTTAAACCTTACATTTACATCAATAAAATCTCTGATTTATTTTTTTTTTTCTGTCGGAAAATAAGGAAATAGACCCATCGGCAACGTCTTATTCATTATTCATTAAAATTTTGTTTTGTCAGAAATTTAAACATTTTCTTCGCCCTTATTCTAAATTTAATTTTTTTTACCCCCACAATATGTTGGTAGGTATTATAATATAGTACCTGCTTCAATTTGTCACAAGTTTACCTACTCACATATCTTATTCCTCAAAACTCTCTCCTCCGTATGACAAGTACATAATTTTCTATGATATTTTGGCAGGATCAGACTAGATTCCTGAATGAAAAAAATATAAAAAAGAAACTTTATTGAACAAATTATTTATGTAATACTCGCGCGAATATAACCAGCTTAATAATTCACCACCAGCAGAAGAAAAAAAAAACTCGGATAAAATATAAATTTCAAAATTTTGAGATGAAAACTTTCATATCCGCAACTCAAAGTCTTCTTCACTTCTCTATTTCTATATGTATTCACTTTGGCATTAGCAGCGAAATGAAGAAGTAGAGGCATATAACATCCGAAGAAGCACAGCGCATATTATGGCTTTTAAATCTCTCAAATTTATTGCATAAATGATGAGTAAGATTTTCTAAGCAGTAAAATCGGGTTGCAAAAAGTTTTTTTTTTCTCCTTCCTCACCCTCTTTTTTCCCAAATATAATACCATATCACCTCCACCAACCCGAATCGCAACAGCCACCACAAGAAGTCCGCAGTTTATGCGGACACAAGTTTCAAGTTCATCCCCTTAACTGCCTTTAAAAGTTTGCCTTTATACTTCGACCGATATTTGCTTAGAGAATTCAACTTTGGCAAAAGAGGATTAGCATTTGGTTTCCAATACGACCCGGGCTAACCGTGCCCGCTCTTATGCCCGCGGGTCTCCTATCGCATCCCTTAGTTGACTGTGAAATCCTTTTGAGAAAAAATTTTACATCATCCTGCGCCAAAATATACATAAAGACCCTCAAGGCAGTTTTTATTTTCCTTTTACAAGATCGCTGATTAAATGAATAATCCAAGAAATAGGACTGCGAATGAGGACGACATCAATTTCGTAACGGTTTGTCTTGCATAATCCTTATGAAGTCAACAAAGACATTTATTTTATGGCTTTTATGTTATGAGGGCGAAAATACGTTATAATATAAGTAGAATGAGGGGTGGCGGTGGGTTGTCTTTTTTATGAAGTAGCTCAAGGAGCAACCTGGAGTGTTTTCTATGAACTTACCTTAGATTGTGGAGATTCGGAATTTGTATTTCTTCATCATAACTTACTGATGGGGAAAATGGCAGACTAGCGATGGTGCGGTGTTGGATTTTAAACAAGAAAACGCATTTAATTTTTAATGATTCGCACCCAAAGGCACACAATTGTTTGCTTTTGTTATTTGTTATAAGCAAATAAGAACAATTTGATCATTTTACGGACTAACCAACCATCGGATTCGTATCGTTAAATAAATACAAACCTACATAATATATATTTATCTATTATATGACTTAAGGGTATTTTTATTTTGTTATTTTTGTGTTGCTTTGGTATCTTTAGCGTCTTTTCAAAAACGGAAATGGGTTTGCAAATTTTTATTGAGAGAATCGGGCCGGATATCATTGATAACAACGATGGTAGGGAAATTTATGAGTCATTTGAAAAGCAAACAGCTATTAATAAGTTTTATAATACTGAATGCAAAAACAGATTATTATTGGATCGTTAAAAGTGAACCCTTGAGGCTGATGGAAAATCTGTTTTTGATAAAACAAAAAGTTTTTTGTTATTTGTGCTTATATTTTTTATGAGCTAGTGAAATCAAGTTATGAAAAGGAAATAATAAAGTGCTTGCGCAGATTCTAAACATTTTTTTAAGTATATTCTTTAAGTTTGAAAAATAAATTTAGAAATATTAAAATTTGGTATTCCATTTAAGAAGAAATGCTGAGATGTCAAAAAAAAATTTAAATTTACAAAAATGTTTAGGTTAGTTGTTTCGAAGAAGGTTTTTTATAATATGAATTATACATTATGTACATATATGCTACTTAAATAAATAAATTTTAATTATGAACAATTACTGATCTTAAAAATGTCATACTTGTTCTTTTTTTAAATTTCATAAAAATGGTGATAAAATTCTTAAACTGTGATCTTGAGATAAACTTTAAAAAAAAACCTATGGCTTAGCAAACATTGAAACTATCTGACCTTTCGATTTGGTAACATAGTTTTTTAATTCCATTTAAGTTAAGAATCACAGGTGACCTTGAAAAAATTTATTATTCATTTTTATTATCTATATATTAATACGCTTAGCAAAACCCAAGCAAAACGGTACACTTTTCTCTGTTAATATTCAACGGAACTACATAAATTAAACAACGTTGGAAAGGTTGTCTGTATGTAGCTGTTAAAGCATTCAATGGACATTTGAACTTTTCCAGATAAATGATTTTTATCATTTTAAGGGTTGGGCTTAGAAGTCTGAAATATTGGGAGATGATGACCATAATTGATTTAGATTTTTTGGTGGAAAATTTGGAATCCATATCTTACCGTAATGCACTGAAAGTAACATTTTTATATATTTTTTACCAAAATTAACTTCCAGAGGAAATACATTAATGTTGAAGTATAGTATACTAAGCTTCAAAATCAAACAAATAAATATTTTGTATGTACGACGTACATACATACATACGTAATGTTTGAAATAAAATCGGGTGGCACAACGGCTCATGAAGAACCAGGGCCTAGTGACTAACAACTCGCAACCATTTCTGTGTGCGCCTATCGACAGGAATGGAAGGGACCTACAATTTTATGCCGAATCCGAACGGCTAGACGAGAAGCACTTATTCGTGACAAGTGATACTCTTGAGGATTTGTCAATTCCTCGCAAGAGGCAGTAGCCCTGAAGAAAACTTTTTAGTTTTTTTTTATAGGTGAACGAGGCTGGGAAGCGAACCCAGACCTCCAGCGTGACAGTTGAACGCACTAACCATTACGCTACGGGCTACTCCACATAATGTTTGACAGTATTTGTAAAAATAAAAAGTTAGTTTGTGTGAAATTAAAGTTTATTTGTAATCGTATTTCTCAATATAAACCAGTTTTTATTTCTGTATTTCCCAGGGCCACTATACACGTTATGTTGCGAGATTACCCCCGACTTCATAAAAGTTAACATTCAGAATCAATGTTAAAACAGCCGCGAACTAATTTTACTATTAATGTACATTTTTGCTAAACTTTGATATCGTTTCTGAAAGCAGACATCAAAACTTCTAAAACAGTAACCTTTATTTAAAAAGGACCATACTTGCTGCATAAATAGGACTTGAGTGTGGCATTGATTCAGGGTGTTTACTCTCACGAACTGGGGATAAGTTATTTTAAAAACCTTATTTGAAACTCGATCGAGACCTGAGAAAATGTTATTGTAAAACTCCAAAAGAAGTACATTGTAGAATTCATTGGTAAAGCTTATAGTTTTTTCAGCAATATTGGTAAAAGTCTGAAATTTTATGTATTCATAATTCATTTTGAACGTTTCACAAATTTTTTTTGGGCGTACCTTAGGTGGTCCGCTTCACGGTTCCGAGGATTTTAACTCCTTTTATGTGTCCTCTGTCTCGTTCACGCCCCTTTTTTAAGAATTAAAAAGACCAATGGTTGTTCGAATTTTTGGTGTGTGGGTATGGGTAGGTAGGTACTCGCAAAAAAAAATCGCAAAAAAGATTGGTTTAACTTAAATTGAGGGTAATAATAGCTTGACTTCTTTTAAAAAGGCACAAAACTAGGTGAATAATATCCGTCCATTTTGAACTTACTAAGCGGGATCATATTTTTTTTTAAGCTATATAGTTGGACACTCATTTAATTTACAAATTTAAAAAAGTACGTATACGCCAGGGTGTACGTATTTTCGAATTTCAATTTAGAATTTATATTTTCATTAATTTATATTTTCATAATTTAAGCAGAACAAAATTTGGGTAAGCTATGAAAATAAAGTAGTGTTATATGTAATTTATAGATGAATTAAGGTTCACTATTAAATAGTTAATGAACAAAATATTTAACAAATAAGTAACACCATTATTTTTTTTTGTTTTAAGTTCAAGACAAAAATTGGACGAATGCTAAAGGCACTTTTTGCTTTTCTAAAATTTTCAAAATTGTCATGGATCTTATACAAAGTAGTAAAAAGATAATCTATGTATGACGTATCCATGAATTTGGTGTTTGTTTCGCTGGCCGAATATTCGGCCACTGGCGATACTAGTTATTATTAATTCATTAAATATATACATAGTTCGGTTAAAATAAAAAGAATATAATTGTACAAAGGTCTTTAACCAATGGCGGCCCACGATAAAATTAAAGGACATTACATGTCAATGTCAGCTGTCAAAGTCGACTTAACGGAATGGCTGCATTCAAGCATCACAAACATTTATTCAAAATTTCCTATAAGTCTAAGAGCCCACAGTAGATTTGGCGTACGAAAGTGAACAAAAAAAAATTATCTGAGTCTAAACGTGTATTAAGGCTGATAAAAGAAATGCAAGTCTTGCAGGCCCTGGTGGCGGTTGTTAGATAGGCGGCTGTTAGGTGGGAGTGGCAATTTTCTAAAAAATTGACTTAAAACAGAAAAAAAAAAATATTGAAAAACAACGGTAACATGTACAATGCCCTGTTATATTTTCTTGAAAGGCCAGAAGTCCCTTCTTTCATATCCTTTTTAAATAAAGTTCTTTCAGCGTCTAGTTTTTGAATTATTAATGTTTGTACTCAAAATTTTGAAAACAAAATTGAAAAGTGGTACAAAACATTTGTTTCGCAAAATTTCACGTAATTAAGTACTGTTTTTGTTTCCAAAATTCAATGCCCTTATCAATTTGTAGTCAAAAACTGAAAACTGGATGGTTCTAGGACTTTTACTTTTTAAGGTATTAAAAAGTCAATGAGCCAGGTTTTTCATAAAAATAAGAAAAATCCGGCTAAATTATCATTCCAGCAAAATGACATTGGATGAAAATATGCAGACATACATTTGTATAATATTATTATGGTACATACATATTTATGATAACGTGGTAGCTTCGCAGACTCCTTTGGGGTGCAGTGGTGATTTGTTCATCTTCAAAATGCACTTTCTCTAAAAGCCTTAGCAACAGTTATAACAACTTGAAAAATCATTTCGCAGTTGAATGTAAAGCTCCTTTGTGCCAAATATGACATTGCAGCTTTTTTTCAAACGGAAGGAAATTGAAAAAATTGTTGGACATCAATAAATACATCAGCATCAACTTTTAAGACACAAAAGTCGATCAGAAATTCCTGATCGAAAAAAAAATTCTATTTAGAAGAAAAAAATTGATTCTAATAGAAATTCGCAATACCGATGATAGACTATAAGTCTATTCGACTTAAAGTCTATTCTGAAAAGACTCTCGCAATAAGCCCCTAAGGCTCAAAGGATTTGGGTGTGTTCGGGCTATACAAATTTAAGAACATACATGTTAAATGTAAGAACAAATAATTCCTTAAAACCAAACACAATATTTGATGAAAGAATGAGCTCGAGCTAAAGATCGAAGTGAATTGGACAACAAATCGGGGATAAATAATTAACACGATAAATGAAAAATAAATATCTGTCAAAAACTAAGCTAAGTCCAGAAAACTCCGAATGGAATTTTTTGACAAAAACGAGCTTGGGGCTTAAAATAGCAAAAGTCTAATATTAATAAATTTCTTAAATGCAATAACAACTAACCGTTAAAACTAATCTTAATTCAGAGAATTGTCGTGGCTTAACTCCAAAACAGTCAGTCACCAGGGAGTTAACAAAAAAAAACGAAGTTGTAACTCTTAAATCTGCCAAGGCTAAAGATAATTATTAAAAAAAATATAAGGCCACGCCTAGATGCTTAAAATTGGCTATCAGTTGTATTGCGTGAATTCTTATTTCAAAAAACTTGTTCGAAAAATTGATATTTAATTATAAAGCATTTCCGACTTTTTAAGAATTTCCAGGAAAACAAAATTGTTATTTAAAATGAATGTCCCCAGCCAAATCCTAGATCCGCTACTACGTGTTATTATGAGAAAAGAATTCTTATAACGCTCAAATTTTATAATTGAATTCGTAAGGTGGGTTGTATATGAGTTTAAAAAATAAATAAATTGGTTCGGCTGTAATTACTATGAAACGCGTTTTAACTAATTTCTTCAATTTTTAAACTTTATTTGACAGAAAATGGTGAATGCCATTAACACCTTCACTGTACAAACTGATTGAAAACACCTCACGTCTAAAACTTTTTTTCAGAAAAAAAGCATTATAATTTAGTAAGATGCAAAACAAGAATGCAGTGGCGTACGCAGGGGCGCTTAGGGGGCTTGAGCCCCCGCCCAGCAATATGGTATACTGTGCTAAGATTTCATAAATCATCGAAGAAAGTATTTTATTATTTTTTAGTTTAAATTTTATTTTTGTTCATTTTAAACTTAAGCAATATTTTCAATTTTAATTTAAAAAAAAAGTATAGACATCGATGTCGTATTGAAATCATAATTCATACCACACGTAATCTAGATTTTGTTTGACATTTCAAATGTATCTCTATAAAAAAAGCGGGCATGAAATAACGATCGAATGCCACTTATTAACATAATACTTCTTCTTCTCTTCTCTTCTCTACTCTTTTTGTATTGCTTTTTTAGTGTGGTCAAATGTTTTTGTATCTTCGCGCTTAGTGAAGTGATCAACTATTCAAAAAATATTTTTAAATATTTCTGTAAACTGCATATTTTTGGCCGAATGTTATTTCTAATGCTACGACACACAAAGCTGTAGAGTCAATTGATGACATTTCGAAAATCAGTCTTTAACTTGTATCAGAGGTAGACAATCTTCTCAAACTTTTTTTTTTAAAGTTACTGGGCCATATTCATAGTCGTTTTAAACTATTATGATTAGTTTAAACTTAAAAGATAACCTAAACATTTATTTTAGTTTGTTGTCAATGCACTTTTTTGTACTTGTTTAAAACTTCTTTTTTGACAAGTACAAAAATTGAATTGGAATTAATTGTTATAATTGATCTTATTTAAACTGTACTTAAATAAAACAGAGTTTAGCGAAACCACTATGAAAGCGCCTTAATAATAATTTGTATTATGAGAATTCCCTTGAAAAATGTTACCAATTTTGTCACTGTATAGCTACAACTGCTTCTCCTAGTTAGAACTATAATAATGTCTGTTCCTTTACTCTGCTGTAGTAGCCCGTAGCGTAATGGTAAAAGCGTTCAACTGTCACGCTGGATGTCTGGGTTCGCTTCCCAGCCTCGTCCACCTAAAAACTAAAAAGTTTTTTTCAGGGCTACTGCCTCTTGCGAGGAATTGACAAATCCTCCAAGAGTATCACTTTTCACGAATAAGTGCTTCTCGTCTAGCCGTTCGGATTCGGCATAAAATTGTAGGTCCCTTCCATTCCTGTCGACAGGCGTACACAGGAATGGTTGCGAGTTGTAAGTCACAAGGCCTTGGTTCTTCATGAGCCGTTGTGCCACCCGATATATTTATTTTTTTTTACTCTGCTGTGCATTTTGTTCCCAAGTTCTGTCAATTTCATTTCTTTTATATGAGCTTGACAGGACTTTGAACTAAAAATCACAGAAACTCAAAGTAAATGAACATACATAATATATAACATAGCTATTAGGGTACGCCTTATATCAGGCAAAAAATGAAAATTGTTATTTTTGACCGTCCCAATCCACTATTTTGTTCTTTTAAATGAAAAACAAAAATTATCTGAAAATTTTATAAAAATTGAACAATATTGAGAGGTCGCTACCGGCATTTTAATATTAAAGGGTGCACCATCATATGGTAAATTTGTGAAACTTATTATAAAAAAGCAAAAGTGAAAGTTTTGGTAACAGATTTTATTTTATTTATTTAATAAACATGAAAACATAAAAGATAAACATAAAAATGATGATTTGTACTTGCGATATACGTAGTATAGGGCAAGTTTAGGATTCGTGCAAAAAAAAAAAATCTTAGATAAGAATTTTCCCTAACATAACGATGATAGAGAACACGAAAAAAGTGGGTCTCGCAGTTCTGTCTGTCCGTCTGTCTGTACCTCGACCTGCAGCCCAAACGGCTAAAGCGATTTTCTTCAAATTTGGACTTAAGGTTTTTATGTGATTCCCTAGAGGGGAAATTGAAATTTTAGCTCAAAAAATATCGGTACCTGTCATATAACCAATATACAAAAATTGATTTATTTCAAAAACGGCTCTAACGATTTTCAAAAAAAAAAAATACGAGGTACTAAAATTACTAAAATAAATATTTTGGTAAAAGAAAAAAATTGTAACGGTTATTAACGGTACCTGTCATACAATCCATTTTGGTTTTCAAATTTTTTTTTTTTTTGAAAATTCAATATCTTGAAAACGGGCTAATGAATATTTTTTTTAGTTTTTTAGTTAGTTATGGAACCAATAAATGTGTTCATTATCTATTTCAAGCTACGTTTAAGTTGTTAGATACGAGAGCAAGTTTTGCGCGATCCAGTCGTGCCCATTTTTTCATTTAATCAATGTTGATTTCTTCCTGTCAGGATATTTCTTTCTGTAATCTTTAACTGCCAATAAAAGAAACTGCTTCTGTTCTTCATTGTTAGTGTGTAGCTTGTTGTAATCATCCATGAGATGTCGTTGACTACTCTTATATTGCGTACTAAATGTTTAATTTCATTGTAGGGCTCGTCTTCGGGCCACTCATCCATATCTTAAGTCAAGAACTCCGACGAAAATGCAGTGATATTAAAGAACCGCCGCGTATTTGAGCTTACGAAATCTTCCAACCCAATCCTTCTGTTTCTAGGGCGGAAACCATTTTCTTTTTTTTTTGTTTCATCGGAAACTCCTTCAACGAAAAATCCAAAAGCCACAAGTTCTTCCGACAAGTACCAGAGATGCTCCAGGAACTTTTGGAGAGCTACTGTTGAAATAACTTCATGTATTTTGTTGTAGCTTTCCAGATTTTAGAGGAGTTCCAGATCATTTCGTGGAGCTGACGTCGAATCAGAAGAAGTCAGCCAGGTCTTTTCATACATTTTCATAACAAATAGGCAAATATCACGAATTCTTTGATGTTCCCTCTTTGTTAGCTTCAAATGACTGCGAAACATCCATGATAAGGCAGTAAATAGCTTTCGACATCCAACTAGCACGGTGTAGTCCAGCTGGAGACTTAAATGACATTTTATTTCTCAGAAACTCCTCTCAAGAAAATAACTGTTAGTTCCAGAAGTTCCTTGTAGCCATCTCGTGGCTGGAACTTTTGGAGTTGAGATGTAGAAAAGGCAATAATTTCTTCCTTGATTTCAATAATTGCGGCTGCGAAAATTTCATTGGACAACGCTGTTTCGTATTTTTGTCGATCGATGTTGGACCAATACTTTTTGATTTTTTTAAAAATTAGAACCGTTGATGGTCCCAGTGATCTCGTGACCATTTCATTCAACATGATCTCATGGATGTGGTGACGGCATGCCAACCACATCATGTCCTTGTCCATTTTTTGTTCAAGAAGAAGGCATACCCCAATAGCAGCAGTAGCATCTCTCGAGCACTGCCGCAATGTCACCTGTCTCTCACTGCTCTATCCCTATTTATACGAGCAGTGTTCAAGTGAAATAGTCAGTTGCATTCCTCCCCTTAAACAATTCAACCGTAATACTCGCGCTTATTTTACTAACTGTGCTTGTCATATTAAGGGTAGTAAAAACCCCTATAGTTAGCGGCATGTATATGGACCACCTTATATTGTACACTTTATGTCAACGTATATCACTGAATACGTCCAACAGAAAAAATTATGAACAAGATACCAACCATATAGAATTCCACACATGTTCGGACGTTCGAAATTTCGAACACCCACAGAACTGATTTTCGATCATGTCAATTTTTTTTATGCGAAGTACGTTCATATTTCCGCCAATCATTCTTTTCTCATCCAACTCTCGTCCATGGTAGTCGACATAAAAAGCCACAACTTAGTGCATAAAACTAATCATCCTATACAAAACATACGTATATATGTATATAGAATAATTACGTCGCTGATCAAATAATATATTTAGTAAGTGTATCATTTATGAATAAAACTACTCAGTTTTGTTAAATAATTATTGTGTTACAAAGAAACCTAAGCGTTTGATTTATTGCTAGGAAAACCTAATTTGTGCTACACACGTGAGGAACCCTAGAACTATACCTGATCGTAGAGAGTATTCTGCAGCATCGCAACTATACCAAATAAATCTGTCTAATTTGCACTTTTTCTGGTTGATAGTGGCCAAGCCACGCGGTTGACTTTCACGTCACTGCTACCCACTGTGAAACAGAGATCGTTGCAGATCACAGATCACAGTCTGGTCACCAAGTCCGATTGTTTCACGAGAGCTGGTGCTCTCGATCGTACATCGTTCAATCGGTAGGGATCTGGGGAACACGCATAAGGAAAAACATTACATCCACAAGCACCAATCGAAATATTTGGTACTAGAGGCGATCTGAACGAGAGTTGGTTTTGAGCCTTATACTCGTATATACGCTTCAAACCTCGACACTAATCTTCAACAAACACAAACAAAATTCCGCCACGTCACTGGCAAGTCATCTCTACCTTACCCATCATAAGCTCCAGCAATCATTTTCGTTTGGCCGCCCTTATCCATCACTCACATTGGTGAAATCGAGTTCTTACTTCAGCTCTTTCATCACTGCATCATAAAGGCGATCCTCCGATATTCCACCCCGTAATCGTGGTGAATTACAATTTTTTTTACCACACCTCATCATAAAAATCCGCATCAACAACAAATACTCTACAGCATCCTAAACTATAATTAAATGTATCAAATCTAAGATAAGATAACTCATCCAATCAATCATCTCGTTTTTCTCTTACAAAAGATAAGTATTCTCTCTTAAAATCAATTTTCGTTCAGATTGAAAAGATTTTGTTTCCTAATATGTAATCTAGCTAAACTCATACAAACAAACATCTACGCGACCAACAAAGCTGCTGTGCACATCACCTTTGAAGAAGTCGGTAAGTTCATTTTAATTTGCTGTTTTATCCAAACAATTAGGAAATTAAAGAGAAATTTAAATTTGAACGATGAGTGATTAAGGGCATACCCAAAATTAAGTTTTTTTTTTAATCATACTATTTGAGTGAGATTAATTGAGATTAAAACCTAGATCGAGCATGAGTGAGTGAAAAGAATAAATAGACTCAATCAATTTTTTTTGCTAATAATTCGTGTCTTTGCGAAAAAGAGATCTATTTATAGAACGCCGAGTATTTGTGTTATTGTTTTTTTTATATGACAGCATGACATCAGAGCATAGAGTCAGTTTTTGTTCTCTTCACTCAAATGCCGAATAAGATCTCTTAGATTGTAGATTATTATACTATGTTTGTTTAGCCTACTTTTATAAAGCTTGAATACTTCCTTTTTTTTTATTAGCATATGAACCTTAAATGTTCCTTATTATTTGTTTTACTTTGGAGATGAGTTACCTTTTTTTTTATTTTTTTTATTTATAACTTTTTGCATTTTCTGGATTAAATAAATTTATATGTAGAACATTCAAATGCTTTGGCAATTCTGATTTTACTTGGAGTAATTTGAATTAATATGGAGTAATTTTGATTTTCAGTGCAAGAGGGAAAGATAAGACGTGAAGATGCGAATAGACGACGGTGTAGATAGTAGTTCTTAGGAATTTACTCAGTCTCAAATTAGGGGTTATTGAAATGACAAGAGTGGAACAATAACCAAGGAGTTTTCTAGATTGTTTCAGAAGACGGAGGGAGGGATACACTCAGGGGCCCATTTGCATCTCGGGTTTCCCATTTCTTAAATTTAGGGATAGTGGTTTTGCGATATGTAGGTATATAATAGTTCTTATTGGGTCATTTAGGATCGGCATGAAATATTGTGCGGTAGTTCAGCGGCAAGTACAAGTACCCACCCCACCGACGAGCTGGTCTTTTGGTGAAGCAAGCATGCCGAGTCGTACTTTGTTGGCTGGACAACTCATTTCACGTCTTATAGGTGATCTCGGGGAATCCTGTGGTCCTGAGGGATCTATAGGGAAGCAAGTCATCGCTTTTCGTGAGTGAGAACAGCTAAATCCGTTACACATGTTAAAAAAAATGCCCCATTTCTTCTTCCCGTATTGACTGATGGTGTGTCAAAACCAATAGCTGCCTCATAAACTGCATTTGCGACAGTCTCACCTGTCACTAAATTTCCAAGGGAATTTTTTTCGAAGACGTGAAATTTTTTCCCCAAACAAAATCCTGCGTACGCTACTAATAGAATGAGTTTGTTGCGAAAATAGTTGCTCACTGTAGCTGTTAAAAAAATGGGCATGACTGGTTCGCACAAACTTGTTCTCGTAGCTAACAACTTTAAGGTAGCTAGAAACTGACAATTATACATATCTATTGGTTCCATAACATAATGATATTATTAAAAAAAAGTTTTAAAAAATAAATTATTACTATAAATTTGATATTGTAATGACGGTTCTCTTAAAAAATAATTTTTATGTATAAAAAATTTTTGAACATTTTGAAAAATAAAATTTGGTATGCCAACTTTAAGTGCTGAATAAAATACAATTTTTCACAAAATTAAAAAAAAAAATAATTATCCTAATTTTCGGAAATGCCAACTTGTTAAAATTTTAAAGGACATTTTGGTTGAAATCGGTGTAGCCGTTAACGAGAAATTTGAAAACCAAAAACTCTGTTCTACATTGGTAACATTTTTCCTTATCAAAATATTATGGCCGCATGTTTTTAACAGTAATTCAACTTTTTAAATTAAAAGAGCTAGAGTTGTTTTTGAGATAAATTACTTCTTTCATAATATATTTTTGGCAGAAACCGATATTTTTCGAGCTAAAAAAAATTTCCCCTAGGGGATCTCATTAAAACCAAAAGTCCAAAGTTTGAAGAAAATCGCTTCGGTGGTTTAGGCTACAGGTCGAGGTACAGACAGACAGACAGAATTGCGAGACTCACTTTTCTCGCGTTTCTATTATCGTAATGTTAGGGAAAGTTATTATCTCGAGCTTGACTTTGTGCATAAATTATACTATACTATACTAAACTATACTTATACTAAAAATTGATGTGGCTTTCAACAATGTTACTCGTTTCGTCCATGGCATAAATCGGTTCGACTACGTCTCAAGATATGCAAATAGTATCTTCAACATGCCCCTGGGCAAGTTTCTTGATTTTCAAGCACTAGTTTTCTTATTTAACTGATCGAGATAAAAGTTCCTGAGTATCTTTTTGGAAAGCTCATATTTCCAACATTACAAAGAAGTAATATTTTAATCGCTCTTACGTTTAACTATCGCAACTCAAAGCGTCAGTTTTTTGTGCACACAGTGGGTCACTGGTACTCCCTGCATGCCAACCTAAGAAGACTAAACAACTGCAAATGCTTTGAAAATTCTTTAAAAATCGACTACAGAACTTTAAATCATTCATTGTAAGTCCTTAGCTCTTATTTTGCTTTATTTAAATTTAGTTTTAACAATTCTTTATTTTGTTTTTAACAAACCTTATAGTAAGTGATGTTGGAAACGAACCCACATTTGTGACTAAAAACCGACAAGAGGTACTAGACATAACTCTAGTCTCAGACACTATTCATCAATCAATAATGAATTGGAAAGTTTCGAAAGAACATTCGTTCTCTGATCACAGATACATGCAGTTTAATATGAATGTTGAAGTTCCCATTACACGACCAGAATTTCTCTCACATTAGCCATGAACAAGTCAATGGCCATCTCCTCTCCACTTACTCAAATAAGGGGAAAAGGAAAACCACATTGGTGGGTCTCAGGGCTTGAGCCTCTTAGAAAAAACTGCAGGAAGCTCTTCAATAGAGCAAAAAACACAAGAGCAGTTTCAGACTGGGAATCCTATAAAGATGCCCTAAAATCTTTTAAAAAAGAATTAAGGAAATCTAAACGCGCTTCTTGGAGGGTCTTCTGTGGAAGAGTAGAAGAAACCTCCGAAGCATCAAGACTTAGGAAAATCCTCTCAACTAGTCCAGCAATGCCCAGCTGTTTGAAAAATGCTGACGATTCGTGGACCAATACTTGCGAAGAATCGCTCAACCTGCTTTTAGATACTCATTTCCCAGGTAGCTCCCAAACTGTAAACAGTACTGATCACATTAGATCTAATAGTAACTTAACTTTTCCACAAGGTTTGATAACTAGGGAAAAATTGCAATGGGCTATCAACAGCTTCAAACCTTACAAGTCTCCAGGGCCAGACGGCATAATACCAGCTGAACTTCAAATGAGCTCATGTTAAATTTTGCCTATTTTAGAAATAATCTTCAATGGCTGCTTGAACTTGGCTCATATTCTTAGTTCATGAAGAGAAGTTAAAGTTGTTTCTATACCCAAAGCAGGAAAATGCTCCCATGTTAATCCGTAAGATCTCAGACCTATTAGTCTATCATCATTCCTTCTAAAAACTTTTGAACGATTGATTGATATCCATTTACGTGCTAGTATTGATACGAGACTCTTGTCTGAGGCTCAACACGCATACTGCAAAGGGAAATCGGTGGAAACGGCACTACATACCTTGGTACGCACCATCGAATATTCCCTCCACCATAAAGAATATACAATGGTTGCTTTTCTAGATATAGAAGCGCTTTTAATAATGTCGACACATCTGCAATCGCATCTGCACTGTCAAGGTAGACAGTTCGCTTGGTGAACTGATCAATCGAATGCTGACAAGCAGGATTATCAACTCAAAACTGGCCGACTTCTCTGCAAAAAGATCGGTCAGTACAGGTACGCCGCAAAACGGTGTTCTATCTCCCTTCTCTGGAACTTGGTAGTAAATGAACTGCTGAGAAGCCTGGAAGCAGAGAGCTACAGAGTGATTGTCTATGCGGACGATGTTGCTATCGCCGTATCAGGTAAGCATCCTACTGTCTTAAAGGATCTCTAAAGAATGCCTTAAACAAGCTAATAAACTGGGCAGAACGGTGTGGATTGGGTGTCAACCCCCACAAAACTGAACTTGTCCTCTTCTCCAGGAAATATAAAATTCCACACATAGATCCTCCCACCACTAAAGGAATTCCACTAACATTCTTCGACAAAGCTAAATAACTGGGTCTTATTTTAGATAAGAAGTTAAGTTGGAAACCTAATATAGAAGAAAGAGTCAAGAAGGCCACAGTAGCACTCTTCTCTTGCAAAAAAGCCATTGGATGGGGACTCCAACCCCGTATTACTCACTGGCTATAAATCTCGGTAATTAGACCAATTTTAACATACGGGGTGGTAGTATGTTGGACAGCTCTAGATAAAGAGGTTAACCACGATAAACTTTGTAAAGTCCAAAGATCAGCCTGCATTTGTATAAGTGGAGAACTTCGTTCTACTCCCTCCGCGGCACTGGACACTCTTCTTCATCTGACACCCCTCGATATATTTAGTAAACAAACGGCAGCAAGTACGGCAATCCGTCTTAACCCTTTACCGCATGGTGGCTTATATATGAGCCAAACCATATTAATCTAAATATTTTTGAATTTTTAATAAATTTTATGTTTTTTTGCATGCGGTACGAAAAAAGTATAATATACGTTTGAAATTGTATTAATAAGCACCATCTATAAGTGAGTTTTGGCAATTAATTCTTTCGTCAAACTTGTCAAACAGGTTTCAGTCAGGTATGAGCGTGTTTGAGAAATTCAAAATTCTATAAAAAATACAAAACTTAAAGTTTGTGCTCGCAAAAAAATATACCTGTAAAGAAAATAATGTAAGTATTATTGATAAAGTACTTTTTCTTAGTTTGGTGAAGTAATAGTACTTTTGTGATGAAAAAACGGTATGGATCATATATGGCACACCATGCAACAAGGGCACAAAATTAGATTTTTTTTTTTTTGAAATTACCTTCGTATCCGTTATATGTTTTCGTGTCATACAAAAAAAAGTGCTGACAACAACCCCTAAAGACGAAAATGGCATGGGGATATACGAATTTTGTGTTTAGTGGTAGCTCTGGGTTTAGCTATGACTTTGAAATTTATACTGGAGCCCAAGGACCTGTGCACTGTAGAGCCCAAGGACCGGCCACTGTAGAGGAAAATTGACATCTCTGTAGTAACCTGGTATGATAACAGGATCGTGAACTTGGGTTCGACATACGTCGGCAGCAAACCATCTTCTGAAGTTCGACGATACAATAAAAAAGAAAGGGCCTATCAAGATGTACCATGTCCAAAGGCAGTGACGTACAATCAACATATGGGAGGAGTCGATCTGTTGGATGCGCTTCTTGGATACTACAGGATACAAATTAGATCCAAAAAATTCTACCGCCGAATTTTCTTTCACATGATCGATATGGTAACAGTGAACGCGTGGCTGCTGTAATAGACGAAGGCTCGACAGATCCGAGCAGTGGATGCCTTTAGCAGACTGCAATTGCGCGGTAATCGAAGATTTATGCTATGCCAGCAAGCCAAGTACCGTCAACAAACGAGGAAGAAGTTCTAATGTCGTAGAAAATATTATTCAATCGAAGAAGTTAAAAAGATCCGTTGCTAGTATGCCATCCCAAGATGTACGCTTGGATCAGTTAGATCACTTACGTGTTTTGACTATTATAGACAGCGGTGTTAGGTCCCGGAATTAGGTGGAAGATCTTTTGTGAAGTGCCGAAATGCAAAGTAAACTGATGTCTCAACGAAAAAAGAAATAGTTTCATGTAATTCCACACTTTATAAAATTTGCAATAAATAATTGATTTATTTTGTAAAGATAATTTTTGTTCCTTTTCTGCTCAGTGTGCGATATATGATCCAAACCGGAAAAATTCGATTTTCAGAATTTTTATCAAATAAAATGAAAATTCCTGAAACACGTGTCCTTTAATTTAGCATTAACTACCACATACAATTTTTTCATGAAGAAAAAAAAAATCATGCAGTAAGGGTAAAACCACTTCACAGTGGACCAATAATGAAATAGGCCACTCAGCTATACTGAACTCATACAGATCACTTCCACGTATAATTGACTACACCATCCCACAATTCCGTTTCGATAAAAATTTTAAAGTTGCCATACCTTCCAGATCCACATGGGAGGACGTGACATTTTTGAAAGACGAATCTATTAATTTCTATACGGACGGCTCAAAAACCGATGATGGGGTTGGTGGAGGCGTCTACTCAGAAAGACTAAATTTAAGTCTCTCATTTCGTCTTCCAGACCATTGTAGCGTGTTCCACGCAGAACTTTTGGCGATAAAGGAAGTTTTATATTTGCTCAAGGAAAACGTGATATCGACTTCTGGTATCCGCATCTTCTCAGCCAGCCAAGCTGACATAAAATTTCTCGACTGTGTCTCTACAAACTCTATAACAGCTCTTAACTGTCGATCATCTCTTATAGAGATGGCACAGCAGTTCAATATTCTCCTTTGTTGGGTGCCGGGCTATTGGGACATTCCGAGTAATTGTAAAGCTGATGAACTCGCCAATGGTGGAACAAGACTACCTATTTTTTCTGAAAAGGTAAATATCGGTATGCCTATAGCTACATGCAAATTTTTGCTGAAGCAAGACACTTTAAGGAGAACAAACCTTAGGTGGAACAACTTAACCACTTGCCTGGCGACAAAACAGATCTGGCCTACGCTAGATGTGAGGCGCTCTAAGTGTTTGATATCTTTGAACAGATTGCATATCAGCTCCGTAATTGGTGTCATAACCGGGCACTGTCTTAAAGGCAAGCACGCAAAGCGGCTTGGAATTTTCGCAAACGACTTTTGCAGAAGCTGTATGGACGAAGAGGAGGAAGAATATGTTTCTCATCTTCTCTGCACATGCCCTGCCCTAACCCAAAGACGTAGGCTCCATCTCGGAGACTTCTTCTTCAATGATCCTAGTGATCTGATAAATATAGACATAAGAAGTTTCGCACGCTTCATAAGAAGCTCCAACTGGTTTTAACGAGTGGGGAGAAAATCTCTCTAGATTCACGTGGTATCACAATGGACCAACTTATGGTCTAAGTGTGTCAGTTCTTTACTGGCAGCCACTTCAACCTTACCTAACTGTTTGAGACTCAAAAGCTTGTTGAAAATCTAAATTATTAAATTTGTTATATTTGTTTAACTTTAATTTAAATTCCTATTTATTCATGTTAAATACCTACTTGTCATATACATACTGTACATTTCTTAAAATCACTATGTTTCATAGGATAAATCTTAAATTTCATTATCATGTTAAAGTCTATCTAGCTGTTCAATTATAACTTAATCTTTTTCTCTTGATTGGTTACTCACTCACATTTTGTTCTCATTATTCTTTTTTTTTGTCATTTCATATTTCGTGCTGTCTAAATTCTTATGTTAAAATCAATTGCTTTGCAGATAATACCTTTTTTTATAAAGGTCAAAGGTGTGGTGAGTTTCGCTAATCTAATCTCTCATTGCACATTATCGCATATTCTATGCTTATCTAAGAAAGTCTGCAAAATCATGTGCAGGCTCGATAGATAAACTTTCATTAGCATTCTTCCACTTGGATTTGGATCTTGACCTCAGCAGCAACCACACCTTGGACCAAAGGAATTATTGCTAAGTATCAATTTAATTAATATTTCATTAAACTTAATATACAAAACGACATAGCGATATATTTCTTTTCTTTGGCATAGTATTTAATTTTGTGTGGTTCGATCCATTTCACTAACCTAACCCTTTTTATAATGAAATTTTAATGATCAATTAAAGTTTATTCTGTAAATTAAGTTTTTAGCCAATAATGTACCAAGTATAACAAAAAACACTATCACCCGTATTCATAAAGAAAAAATATTTATTTTAGCTCCCGTGTTTAGGAAAACTACACCATGGAATAAGAATTTTCTGGGCTCAAACTAAAGGCAATTGCTTACTGCTCCATTTGAGTCTGGAACATTCTGACTCCATGGTGTAGTTTTCCTAAACACGGGAGCAAAAATAACTATTTTTTCTATATGAATAAGGGTGTATGTGTTACTATACTTATATTTTGAAATCAATAAAATCTAAATCTATACTACGTTTAAAAATCTTAAAGCAGTTCCACAGTTCATCGTTGTAGCAATTTTTGCAATGGTTTCGCTAACAGTTTTTTTTAAAACACTTCCCTGTTTTTTTGTTAATTGAAATGGATTGCTAACATTACGAAATTAAAGTCAATGTTTATTTTGCTGCTTTGTTTATTCTTCCCTATAACTTTCAGATGATTTATGTGTTGTACGATTGGTATTGACTTAAAAAAAAAGAAGAAAAACCAAAGCAAACAGGAACAACTCTCAAGAATTCTTGTATTTCAACATAACAAAAAAAATACACAAGGTAACCCCTATAGTCTCTGGGATTCATTCACTTCTCCACTAATGGTTTTTGTTACTTGGTTTTTGTTACGCATACACTCTGTCTGATGTCCTTATACAATTTTCATTAGAAAGTATACGTTTTGTTTTTGTGTGTGTTTTTTTTTTCTGTTCAATGTTGTCGTCACTCCGAATTGATATTTGATTTCAAATCGTTGGCAAAAAAGATGTGGTTTCTACTATTTCAACCAATTCAAAAAGTACTGCATTCAGAGGGTTAAAATATAACAACTCCAGTTGTAGCATGACCGGTGGTATATGTTTATAGTTTGTTTATTTTCCAACTCGATGCATGTTTTCCTCGCTTAGTGAAGTCTTTAGTTTTTTCCATCCTTCACGTTCATTCATATCGAGTCGAGTCATTCATTACCACATTAAGATTGGTTACCTGTGTGCTCTATAAGTTCTGTGAGACGAGAGTATACATACAACAAAGATTGTTTTGTAATGAAAATTCAATTTCCTGTTCGGTTAATTAACTTAAAACAGAGACTTTAACTTTCACATACACAACCATAGAAACACCTTCTCCCACAATTACTTTTGTGAGTCCTGCAGAGGCCTGGCAGGACTCTCTCTCTCTTTCTCAAACTTATGAGAGCTGTCCTAGAAATTTTATTGTACATGGAATCGCTTTCAGCACGAGAGTTCCTTCGTGTTTGGAAATATCCTTTATTTAGACTATAATATGATATCTATAGTATCTATCACGTATATACGAACGGAAGGATTTAATGAAGTGCAAAGGAATACCGTTAAGGTCCTTCTTCATTCACTAAACAAAAGTTTTTGCATTCCTGTTCCAGGGAACAGCTAAACTTTCCCTGCCACAACCTTTTTTGGGCGAGAATTTTTGTGTTTAGAAAAAGTGCAACCATCAAAGCTTAAGAGCGAGGGAAAAAAACCCACATTGGGACCAGAGAATTTTATGGTATAATTTCTTCTTCTTTTTTTGTTTTGTTAAACAAACTTCACCTACTCGCAAGGAATCTCTTCACTTGGTATGTACCTATAATACCTAAACCTATTTGCGTATTATGTTTATCTTTAGGAAACTCGGTGGAATTTTTAAATTAAAGTTAAGGAATTAGTTAATAATTGTTCTCAGGAATACCAATCAAAAGTATATGAAGGATGAATTCTAGCTCCTACTTAATCAGCTATCTGGCACCATAATCGAAATATAAAAATAAATAAATAAAATGAACAAACACAATAAAATAAATTAATAAATAAAATAAATAATATAAATGAAATAAGTAAAATAAATAAAAGCCGTTGTTTTTTAATATTATTTTTAAAAAATTGCCCCTCCTCTCTAAAGAGGGGGAGAAAGAGCCCCCTCGATGGCAAATACATTTTGTATTATGTTGCTTTAAAAAAAATGTTATCATTTTTTGGCGCCATATGAAAACAACTCTTGCTGTTTAAATTTTGCCTAATTTAGTATACATCAACCTTTTTCGTATAGTTTCGGATATATAGAAAAAAAAGGAAATTATAAGTCATTTCTTAGCCCCACGACATGACGAAACAACAGTGAATGAATGTGTATTAACGTTTTTTGTTTTTTCCAAGTAAATTGGTCAGAAAACATTCAACATCTAAGACAATAACAGGTTTTTCAGATTTGTTGACTTTTCTACCGCCCGCATCTCCTTTATTGCTCAACTGATGAGAAGGATGGCCAATCAGCAGCGACAACCCGAGCCGAGATACCTCAGTACGATGGAAATCCTGGTTGACAACATCATCACGTGCAACGAGCCAGCAGTTTCGTTCTACGCTGACACAGTGTCAGCATATCGCGGCTAAATGCCTACCCATCCCCCCACCAAAACCACAACTTGACAACCGGGACGGAACACCCCGAGGAACATAAGGTCAGCCGATTTTTAGATTTAATTTTTGACATGTATTTTATATTTTATAATCCTTTAAATTTAAGACAAAGTATAGGATTAGGCCCCCTATGTGCCAATAAATGTATAATATCATCGTATCTAACTAGTTATAAGTCAAAATGTAAATACTATTTTGTTCAATAAACATATGTATATCTATCTCCTTTATTATTGATCCTAGAAAAAATGTAAATATATATTTTTATAGACAATTTAATTGTCTCTTATCAAGTAGCATAGACTTTTCCGCTAGGTTGTGGAAATATTCACGAAAATCTAAAAAGGGGTACCTTTTACCCCCCCCTCCTGAGTTTAGCTCGCGGCCCTGGGCTGGGGACTTTGGGTATGTTATACCTGGGGGTAACCCCCACATATAAAAAATAATCCAGAGAGCACTATTTTTTGCAAGCAAAATTCCAGCAAAATTACAGCCAACGGGCTGTACTATTATTTTCTTTTGATTTGTCATAGCTTTTGTTAGGTTTATTTTAAGTCCATATTCCTTTCCTGCAGATGCAAGTTGATTAATCATTGTCTGAATATTGTCTGATGTGTTCGATATCAAAACAATATCATCTGCGAATCGAAGGTTGTTAAGGTTTTGTCCATGAATGTTTATTCCATGAATGTTTATTCCATAATATTTCCAATCAAGTTTCCGGACAATGTCACTACAAGAGGTAGTGACAACGGATCTCCTTGTCGTACTCCCCTGTTGATATGGAACTCTCTCCCGAATGTGTCGGTTCTTATTTTTGCGGTGTTGTTTTTATAGAAATTTTAGGTGTGTTAATGTAGGTTCGATTAATGTTTTAGGTTTCCAAAGCTTTCCTTATACTCGCATGCTCAATTGTGTCGAAAGCCTTACTGGAATCAATGGCTTTTTGTATTCATTGAATTTTTGAATTAATTGATTTATTGAATCTCTGAATCCGGCTTGTTCTATTGGTTGATTGTCATTAAATGTTTGTTTGGTTTTTCCGTATATTACTTTTGAAAAAAGCTTATATATGGTGGAGATAAGGCAAATGGTCTGTAGTTATTCACGTCGTCCTTATACTTACATAAACTAAGGTTAAGATAATTACATAAATATCTGTGGATGTATAAATGTAGATAAATAAACAAAAAACAATTTGGTGGTGAGCTATATCATTTAGCAAAGTTTTGTATTCAACCACTAAGGGAATTTTACTATGCCAGTCAAAATGTTTTCATTCTTGCCCACTACAGTTTACGAGGAAGTAAAAAATCTTCCAAGAATACCCCATGCCATGGAAAAGTACATCTCGTCTAACCGATCGGACTTGGAATAAGATGGGAAGTCCTCTCCAATCCTGTAGTGAAATAAGTTATTCACGAGCTGTCAAGCCACCAAATTTATTTATATTCTAAGTCCACTCTCGGCAATATCTTGCTCGCATTAGCAAATTTTGGGGCTGAACTTTCATAAACAAATATTGCTGACATTAAATTCAATTCTAATTCAACAGAATTTTGTCAAACAAATTTCTGGGTCGTTCTGGTTATCTATAGGTAAGATGGAATTATTATCGTTGATAATTAATTTTCACCCTCTCAACTTCCGAATACGCTAATGCCTTCTAATCTCTTGCATTTGCAATGACCTGATTTTTAAGCCGTGCATGCTACCTACGTACTTCGAATACTCTCTTGAATGGATTAATGCTCTCCATTTCCTCTACCCCCAAATCGTAGCCCATCTCATAGAGTTGGTGATCGTATATTTTTCACCTAGGGCCCTCCTTCAATATTCGTCTTAAACTGCTTTCATAGCAAACAAGCACAGTAAAATCTATCCCATTATGCAAGGTATGAAGTTATTGGATAGCGTATATTTTAAATATTTGACGCACGCCCAAGATACTTCGAACATTCAGGGTGGCAATAATGGCACAGTGGATATAGTGTTTGACTGCTAACCAGGACGTGTGGGTTCGAGGGTAGCATTCTTTTCTATATTCCCCAGTATCAACTGGATTCTCAATCCACTGTGCCAACAAAAATATTTTATTTCCTTCTATTCCTTCTAACTAGTGCCGTGCATTGCATTAAAAAGACCTGAGGTCTTACAGGAATAGGTACATACATAGTTAAAATGATAATTATTTACGGATTTCCACTAGGTTGCCGTTTATGGAGTGAAATTCTTATATATATAATCCGAGATATATGAAAGAGCTTTCCAGATTGATACCTGCCCTGTGCACTATTTTCTCCACCGAAATTGTCTGGGTGTGCGCATTTCATATCCAAATATTTGTAGGTGATATTCCATTTGCAGCATTGCACCCCATACCCTAAATCATTATTGACGAGTTCGATCAATACTATATAAAGCTTCTGACAGTTAATTCTATCGCATTCGGCTTCGAAGACGATACAAAAAATGCAATTCTCGACTTGATGCCCATTGGAATCCAGGGTTTCTTCATCAGTGTGAAGTTTTGGTATCTTCCAGGCCGGATGACACACTGCTGATAGTTGTCGATTAAATTGTTGCAGAACGACTTATTACACCGTACTTTTGTAACACGATCTTAAATGTGACGTTTTGCATAAGGTAACTCATTTTAGATATGGAATATCGAACTCATATCTGATAACCAAGAACAAGAAGTCAAGTCAATATGCAACACAATCTTCCTTTCATTCATACTTGGTTGATGATTTGATGCATGGCCAGACCCCAGACTGTCAAGTCATCACTTTCGTATTTTGAATAGTTATGCACTCACTAATTATTAGATCCGGCAGCCTTTTTGTTCGAAAGCTTTTTATATCTTAGGACACATCTTCTATATTGACATGGTTGTCTACCTGTTCTATTACTCATTAAGACCAATTTAGCAACTCTTAGAATTTTTTTCTTGTCCTTTGATGACAAGGTTACTTTTGCTCTTGCTGAGAGCCTTTTTTCTTGTATTTAAACCTGCAGGGAGCACCCACTTGCTTGTTTCAATCACAACAAGCCCTAGCCACCAATTAAGCGTAAGCGACAAAATGTAAATTTGACAGGAAACGCATTTTTTTGTTTTTCTTCTAAATTGCAAAACGGAACGAGTTGATTTTCAGTATTTCTTTATATTTTTGCAAACGGAATAAAGTGAATATGATCAAAATACTGCTGTAGCCAAATTTACGTTGTTTTTGACGTTTTTGGCGTTTACGACACTTTTGGTGTTCACTACTTACTAGCTCATAATCAAGTTTTGGCGTTTACGATAAATTTAAAAAATAGCTAAAAACTCGTTTTTTAATGAAAAAGAAAATTTTCTTCAATTTGAGCCCAATTTATGTTTCCAAAATAAAGCTTTTCGAAATTTAGCAATCAAAAATATATAGTAACAAGTAGTAAACACAGTATAATCAAAAAACATAGGATGTTTGGTTGGGTCAAATCTCCAATAAAAAATTACTTAAAATAAAAAAATAACTAAGAAGAAACAAAAGTAATATACATACATATGTAATATGGTTTTATACCTTTTCTTAAAGCACGAGATTGATTTTTCATTTTTGTTTTAACCGATCAATAACTTCCTCTAAGTCTAGTGACACATCTTTGTGGACATATGCATATGTGCTAAACATGTCTACCATTGAAGTCCTGAACCAATTTTTTAATCGACTTAGCTTAGAGGAGGACCTTCTGCTGTAGTTACATATACTAATAGGTAGCTTAGGGAGTATATTTAGCTTAGCGAGTATATTTGAAAATTGTTTGATGTTTGGAAACCTTTCCTGATCACATTTTGCCATTATCTCCCTAATTGTTTTTGTGTGGAACTATTGATGGATTCTATGCCATTGGACCATTCATAGTCTGTATTCACTTACATTATTACTTGATGTGTTGTCTATCAATAACTATCGACATAACAGATATTTTTCAAAGGAATTTGATAGGTAACATCTTTATAGATATGGAAAGAACAATTATTTTATTTATATGGATATAGAGCAGGTATTAAGCTCAAAACGTCACTTAAAAGTGCCAACAATGCCTTCTTCCGGAGGATTAAATACAAATTCAAATCTTCGGATTTTTCAAAGCCTTTTCGATCCTTCACCATCTTAGCTATTCGTACATGGAACTCAAACTATAATGGCTTGAATAAACATTAGACGAAGTACCTATATTTTGAAATTCTGTTACTACTTCATTGCAAGCATTACCCTAGTGACATATAAAACAACTTTTTTCGGGACAAAAAATAAAAATTCAAAATATTCGTGGTTTTCAAAAATGTTTGAATCTATAAAAGTTTCTTAAATGGACTTTAGAACATGTTGCTTCATCGCGTTACAAATAATATTGCAGACAGAAATACCCAAAATATGAACTTAAACGTTTTTGGCCAATAAAACCCGAAATTAAATATGAAAAACATCGATTTTCCAATTCAATCAAATTATTTTTTTAATTTGACTCTGCCTCTTGCCTGGGCGCGGGAATGAAGCTCAAATGGAAACATTTCCAAGTAACTCTAAAAAATTCCGAGATGAATACAGAACAAAGGTCATGACCATAAGTGCTCTAGCTTTAATTCCTAATTTAACACAACTCACATACAAAAACGAAAATCGAATCTCACGAACACCCCCCTCTCCTTTTTGGAATGTAAACAGACAAGAAAGCAGCATCACTTTGGTCAACAATAAAGAAAAGTTGATTAAATAGCGAAAACAATATATGGCACTTGCGATATTTAACAGAAAATATAAGTTCGCTTACGATAAATTTTCTTTTCTCTGTAACTTTTTTTTTATAAGTTTTATTGGAAAACTAATGATGATGATAACTATCAAATTGCACAATTAACTTGATTGTGTTAAAAATGTCGCTTATGATAAAATGGCGGTTAGGGCTCGACAATATTGCAACTATCACGAGAATATCCGTGAAGACTCCATACGACCTATTCTTTCCATAATTTCCTCTTTCTTATTTCTTAAGCTTCTGAGCCAATTCACTACTGTAAATTCGAAAAGGCAGAAATTGTGTGAATGGCGAAAACTAATTTTGATGGAAATGTGAATCTGCCAGGATTCTGTTTGACTTTTTAGTTAAGGTAATTTTTCTATGACATTCGTCACCAGGAGAAGACTGGTGTTGAATAAGTTATTTGCTATTCACCGCGTTCTACATTTCACAGACATCTTAGCCGCTGTCAGTTGAACTTTTTTACAAATTCCCTGTTCATTTTTCACTCCCAAAAATACGAACATGACCTAATACCACCCCGCTTTGATTCACGACTTAACTCACTAAAAACTCATTTTCAAATTGTGTTGTACTATACACTCGTTAATCTTCTTAAAATCTTAACAAAATCAATACAAACTTAGTCAAAGTTGAGATTTTACATTGAATCATTAAAAGACATGACATTAAGGCTATTGGGCTTGGCTAAAGGTCTCTGAAACAACAAGAACTTAAAAGATTAATTTAATTCTTCGAGAACTTATTTTCGGATCAACTTAAATACACAATACCCAACTCAAAATAATAGGGACTCCCATAGTAGTTTTTGTCGCTGTCTGTATTCAAAAAAATAAATAAATAAACTCGATTACTGTTTTCGTCATCAGGGAAAACATCTCATTCATTCTATATACCACATCGTCGTCGTCGGATTATAAAACAAAAATCCCCCCATTGTTAAGTCAAAAGGGATATTTCCTGTTTTATTTTTTTATTCGTATATAACACCTCTGGTCAGCATGTGAGTTAACTCATTGCAAACAGTATAGCAAGCATTTCTCTGAGAGCACCCAATCCCGCGAAGTAGGTGGTGACCCCCATTTCATGGCGTATTACTGCTGCTCATTGATTTGCACACAAAAGAAGAAGCTTTACTACGCTCGGCTTGACCCTACCAATCCAGCCAGCTCGATTGAAGAGGCAACTCAACTCATCCAGTCCCAGTGTCCATTTGTTCATTTTATTCCATCCTCTTTCAATTGTTTATTGATTTGGCCATTTCGACGACAGGAATCAATGAATTCGGATGCTGAGCTGCAACCAAAAAAACAAAAAGGAAAAACAAACTGCGGAAATTTGTTTTGGACGAGGCGTATAAGTTGGCTCGAGTACCTAGCCTCCACGGCCCCACCACCTCTGGACCAACTTCTGATGTAAGCTCGTTTCAATGTTGACCTCTATCTCTTTCCCTTTTGTATAGTCCTGTTCGATTTGAAGTGGTTGAAGGTTGACCAATTTCAGAACGTTCTTGCCTTCTACCCCTGGGGTATCGTACCACCATCAAACTCATCATAGTGGTCTGTTCTATACTGCCGCAGTCAAGCCTCCACCCACTCTCATCGCTGAGCACAGTTTTTTTTTTTTTTTTAAACGAATGTGCAAAACTTGTTAACTTCCACATGCGTTTGATGTTCTGTATACATTTCGTATTAACTGTGTTCCGCCGCGTCGGCTGATGGCATTTCTTCCAAAAGCCAAACCAACAGGATATTACCCGAAAGGACATTCCTGATGCATAGTATTTTATTTGTGTCAGTGAAACTATTATTGTTATTTTCCATTGCAGTGCTACTTTTTTTTCAAATGAGTGTTTCGATAAAGCAATTTTTTTTTTAATATCACTGGCATGCGATAATGCTATGATATATTTTTTAATAAAACAATTTTGTATAGTTATTTTCAATTCAAACGGAAAGTTTTTTTGTAGTCATGTCCACTGTTCATGACAATATATTAAAATTGTCGTACCTGCAGAGCATTTTTGATTTGAAACTTTTTAATCTTAAAATCTGATTTTTAACAAAATTCTTTATTAGTTTGCGAGAAATCGTTAGTTTATTATTTTAAGTCTTCGCCTGAACCTTACATTACCATCAGTAAGATATTCGGTCAGATCAGGCGAAAACTACTAATAATTAATAAAGGAGAATGGGCAAAGTGGTCTACCCACTCAACAGTAATGTGTTGTATGTCGTTGAAAAGGTAATTTTATTGACTTCATTTCATTGTATGACCATTAAGCTCTAAACTATGGGGTTCGTGAGATATTCGGAATCAAAGCACCGAAAAGACAATAATGCATTTCGTCATTGGTAGTGTGTCCTCATACCTACATTAATCTGTGATACATCGTTGAAAAGATAATTTTGTGTACTTTATTTTTGTATATAGCCGTGAAGACGTAGATCATAGGGTGCAAGAGATATGTGGGCATACAAATTGGCAAATATAACAACAATGCAATTCTTCATTTGGTACTGGTCTACCCACTCAACAGTAATGAGTCATACGTCGTTGTAAAGGTTATGGCATTTGCTTCATTTTATTATGTGGCAGTTAAGCTCCAAACCATAGGGTTCGTAAGATATTCGGCTCTTAAGCACAAAAAACAGCAATAATGCAATTCTGCATTGGTAACTTATCAACCAAGTCAACAACTATGAGTCATGTGTCGTTGAAAAGGCTGTTGCGTGTACTTCTTTTTATTATATGACCGTTAAAGTGTAAATAATGGGATTCGAGAGATATGTGCCAAAAACGCTGAAAAGTGCAGTAATGCAATTCCGCACTGGTAGCTGGTCTTTCAACTCAACAGAAATATCTCTTATATCTTTGAAAACGCTATTGCATGTACTTCATTTTGCAATATGCTGTTTAGCTGTAGACCGTGGGGTTCAAGAGGTATTTGGCCATCAAAATAGGTTAATATAACAAAAATGCACATCTTCATTGGGTACTCTTCTACCAACTCAACAGTGATGAGTCATACGTCGTTGAAAAGCTTATAGCATCTGCTTCATTTCATTATATGGCAGTTAAGCTCTAAACCATGGGGTTCGTATATATGTTCCTATTGAGGGGACGAATACAATCGCGTCATAGTAGAGCCAAGAAATACTACACATATATACTTATAAATAGAGGTAGGGAAGGACGAGAGGCTTTTAAACACTTTTATTGTTCATGCTTGACGGGGCGCCGAACTTTCGGTACAGGTGCACATAATGTATCAATTTTGTGCTATATGTGCATAGCCCGGCATCAAAATGGGTTTACACCACCTGCGGACCGCCCTAGTAATGTCATACTGGACGAAAGTATGATATAAATGTAAAAAAAATTCAAATAAAATATTATAAGTGTGTTTTTTTTTATTTATGTTTATATTTTATATCAAAATACCTCTTAAACCCCACGGTCTACAGCTAAACGGCATATTGCATAATGAAGTACATGCAATAGCGTTTTCAAAGATATAAGAGAGATTTCTGTTGAGTTGAAAGACCAGCTACCAATGCGGAATTGCATTACTGCACTTTTCAGCGTTTTTGGCACATATCTCTCGAATCCCATTATTTACACTTTAACGGTCATATAATAAAAAGAAGTACACGCAACAGCCTTTTCAACGACACATGACTCATAGTTGTTGACTTGGTTGATAAGTTACCAATGCAGAATTGCATTATTGCTGTTTTTTGTGCTTAAGAGCCGAATATCTTACGAACCCTATGGTTTGGAGCTTAACTGCCACATAATAAAATGAAGCAAATGCCATAACCTTTACAACGACGTATGACTCATTACTGTTGAGTCGGTAGACCAGTACCAAATGAAGAATTGCATTGTTGTTATATTTGCCAATTTGTATGCCCACATATCTCTTGCACCCTATGATCTACGTCCTTACGGCTGTATACAAAAATAAAGTACACAAAATTATCTTTTAAACGATGTATCACAGATTAATGTAGGTATGAGTACACACTACCAATGACGAAATGCATTATTGTCTTTTTCGGTGCTTTGATTCCGAATATCTCACGAACCCCATAGTTTAGATGTTAATGGTCATACAATGAAATGAAGTAAGTAAAATTACTTTTTCAACGACATACAACACATTGCTGTTAAGTGGGTAGACCAGCTCCCATACATTTTTGCCCATTCTCCTTTAGAACTATTCCTGTTTACGTGACCTTTTTAATTAATTAAAATTATATGACTGCTACGTGGGCTATAGGTCTTGTTTATTTTTATTTATTTAAAATTGAACCAAATGCGACGTTTCAACTGTGATTACAGTCTTCTTCAGGCAAATGATGTTAACCAAATATTAAATAATATATGTTATATATTTATCTATTTTTTAATCTATTAATTTGCTTTTTTATATAAATAGATAAATATATAACATATATAATTTAATGTTTGGTTAACGTCATTTGCCTGAAGAAGACTGTAATCACAGTTAAAAAGTCGCATTTTGTTCAATTTTAAATAAATAAAAATAAACAAGACCTATAGCCCACGTAGCAGTCATATAATTTTAATTAATAAATTTAGTCTAGGAAAATAAGATATTGATTTCCAAAAAATTCCGGCAAAGCAGAGCTGAATTTTGTTGAAGAGCTTCATTTATTGTTTTGTTCTCTTCATTTCCTAGTAAGTAAAAAGAGTTTTAGAAGGGGTTTTCGATTTTAATGAGACCGAGACGAGACTTACAAAAGTCTCGCTACAATTATAATATGACCCGATTTTCTCTTTCTGAACATGATTTTTGGCTGTTAAACGTGGTCTTTTGGACTAAGTCAATTCTGGGTCGAGAACGTACATTTTGGCTGAGTCGCAAGCCTAAAAAGAAAAACGTTAACAACGCTTCTCCTAAAATTCAACTCCGACCATACCCTCCAACCCCTACTACGCCCTCCCCCTCTAAAAGTGCTTCATATGCATAATAATTTTTCAGTGTTTAAATGATACAAACCAAACTCCAAATTAAATTTTTAACCATTAAAAATGATTTCAGTGCATAAGTGAAACATACTATACAGCTATACTATACAGAAGTTACTGTTGTTCAGTATTAAAATGATATATGCATACAATTCATTTCTCAAATGCCTTAAACGCTTTGTAGTTGATAGTATCTAAATGACACATGTCATACAGTTGCTTGTTTTAATGCGTCAAGTTGGCGCTTGGCTGATAATACAGATTAAAGAATAACATAACACATTCCATCCCAGACGAGCGAAGAAAGAACGTCGATATCATGAGTAATGCGGATAGCGATAGGTAAAAAGTTTTATTATTTTGTTGATTTTATCTTCTGTCTTTTTATTCTTATTGAATGTTGCGGTTTTTATTGAAGGCTATCCCCTCCTGCGGAGAAGTTTCTGAGGAGGTTTTATGTGCATTGAAAGATATATTTCCTTGCAACGGGAAAAATGTCTTATATAGTAATTAGAGAATTTTTTCGTATATGCCATTTGGGCGATTTTGGGAAATTGAATTTTAAGGTTTGAGTTTAAATAAAAAAAACACTGATCGATTAAGTTTTTTTTAAATATATTATTATGTGGTGAATCTTCTTTTGATTGAAGTTTTCCAAGGTGCCCAGTCAGTTTTGGTTTTCGAATTATAAGTGTTTTTCCCCAGAATCAGTTTGTCGTATATGCCACGAAAATAAGCATTTTGTTGCACCCCATACACGTACGACAAATTAAACGCACATACGACATTGCAATACTAAGTTCATGCCGATTCGAATGAGAACAAATTATTCAAATACATATGGTGTCCGGTAATTCGTGTGCAATACTTTGGGATGTGATCTTTGGTCATATTCAAAGAAAAAAATTGTTCCACAGTTAAGTCTGATTTTCAACTTTGACATCACTTTTTGACGATTTAAAAAAAGGCTAACTTTGGTGTACCCTAACTCATGTTAAGGTCAATTTCTCTGTCAGTACTAATGAAAGGGACTAATGAAAGGGACCTCATTTTGGACTTTTTTTTCTTTTGGAGTAGAAATACTATCCTTTAAAACTACAAATTTAATACTTGCTGTTGAAGTTTTTTTATAATATTTTTTTTTATTTATTTTTTTTTATAAAAAAATCAAGTTTATTTTTATTTTCACAAAAGTTTGATTTTTGTATACAAAAATAAATTTAAAAAAAATATTATAAAAAAACAGCAACAGCAAGTGTTAAATTTGGTATAACATCTATTAGTACAATTATTCAAGAATATTATAAAAATAAAAAAAAAAACAATAATAATCATTCAACCGTGTGGTACTGTTCAAGTATTTGAGGCATGTCGTATTTAGGTTTTTAATCATAACCTAAAAACTACAAGGAAAATATTTTTTTTATATTTTTTTTCTGGAATGTCTTAAGGCTAGGTATAACCGGTTGCAAGGTTATCCATTATTTACTGGGCACCCTATATATTGTGTTTATTTAAACAAAAATTAACATAAGTATATACATTCTTATAAAATAATAAATATTTAGCTGAAACTTGTAAACGAAAAAAAAAATCATAACTGAAAATTTGTTAATAAAAAGAAATAAAAAAAGCCATCCTATGACCATTAACAAACAGAAAAACTAAAAGGAAAAAAAAAACGCAATTTTCGTGTTCAGTTAAAATTGGATAGGTAATACCTATTTTGTATTTTTAAATAGGGCTTCTACTTTAGGCATGAATACAAATAAACTTTCAATGTCTAATTTTATCCTTATGGATTTAGACTTTTTTTTAAGGAAATAGGAATATTTTTTGTAAATAAATTTTTCGGTATTTGTAAATTATTTTTATTAGCCCTTTTTGATATTGATAATAGTTTAAACTCCCGCTCTGTGCCGCTTGTTGTTGTTGCCTAACAGAGCGTAAAAAGATCTTTTTTCAAATTTTAGAAGTTTTATTTTGAATGAAGTGTGTTTTAGTTGACGTAGTTTTTATGATATTGAATTATTGTTTATTTATGTAGATATAATATTTTTTAAAACTGATATGAATTAAAAGTAGGATACAATACCTACACATATTTTGTTTTATTTTTTTCCTTTCTTATCATCTGAAGCCACTAAATTAATTTATTATAATATTCCAAAAAGCTGAAATATTGGATTTTTAGATCTCAGTAATGAACGACCGTAATAATTATTTTACAGAATTATTTTTCTTTGAAACGATAATTAACCCTATTTTATACATACAAAAATAAGTTAAAAAAAAAAATAATAAGAAAAATAAAATAACAGTAGTTTAAAAAAATGCTTTTATTTTAACTTTTGTGTGAAAATATGCCACATACGCATCGAAAAAATACAATCTCATTCCGTATTGAAATACCACATAGGTTGGTCAAAAAGTGCCTCATACGATACAAATAACAAAATTTGAACAAAAAATTCATGCCAAATATGCAATTTCCTTTTTTTTAACTTGAGAGTACAAGAAAACTAATTGACCGATTGAAACAAGAATTAATGCGTAAAGTAGAACTCAATAGCAACTAAATTAATAAATTTGTCCAATGGTTATTTTACGAAAGGTTTAAGTTTTATTCGCATTCAAACTTTAAACGTCGTTTTCTCGAAACTATAGGTTTTTGTCGTTTAGATCACTCCAATACTGAGGTGACGATATGGCAAAACGGGTCCATGAAAATGTACGGAAATATTGATGGTTGAAATTGAAAACAGAAACGGAACATTAGTCTTGATATCAATATTTTGCTAAGCAGCAAAAGATTAACCAAAATACCACAAGACATCGTTTTGTTTCCTATTTTATTGAACCTTGTGAAATAATTCTTATACATACAAAATTTTTTGAAATAGGTAAATTGTTTCCTGATGAAACAAAAATTATTTTTTTTTATTAGAAATCAGATACCTTTTTCCAACAAACTAAATCAAATCAATTAACCGAAACCTTCAAAAAATCTTCTTAAGGCTGAGTAAACAAGTTTTTTGACCAATACATTGCGTTGACCCAAATTTTTTTTATTTTCAATGCAAAAAAGGTACATCTACGAAAATCAATTTTTATGTTGTATTTTTTTTTTATTGTGCTGAAATAGCTCCAAGAAAAAAACAAAACAGATGCTTTTAAATATATTGCATATTTACGTTTAGGATGATCACAAACTTTTGAATGATGCAAACAATTTTGCAGGGTGAGAGAGAAAGAGGTTTTTAACCCAAAATATAATTAAACATATAGGTTTTTAAAATTCCAAACAAAATTTAGAGTACCTAGGTAGGTTTAAAATACAATCTAAACTTGTTTGTCCAAGAGCAGGACCAATTACACTGTTTTAATCGTGCATTCCAAAAGAATATGAAGTTTTTTTAAGAATTGTTACAACTTGACCCTATAATAATCCTTAGAACTTATTCTGTTTTTAAAAACCATTTTAAAATTAAAAGTACCTACCCATGAATTTAATTGCTTATATACGCAGAGAAAAAACTTTCTCTTCCCAAAAGAAATTACATACCTATTAAGTTTTTATTGCATTTACACAATATAAGAAAAACTTTTCTATACAAAAGATTCAAAGTAACAAAACCATCAGGAAAGTAACTTTTCTTCACAAACTATTTCAATTTCAAAAACTAAATCCAAGAATAATTCCATAGAAAAACAAAACGATCTAACAGAAAACATAAGTAGAATCGATTATCCGTCCGAAGGACATTTGGAAAACCTTAATGAAAAATATTCTCTATCAAATTTGGTTGAACAATCTTCTCACGGATATGTGTGTATATCGTATCAACCTTTGACAAAATTGCAAAAGTATAAAACAGCTGTATATATTTTGTTACACACAAATGTAACACAGTGCAATATTGATGCCTACTTCTTATATATTTCAATGCAAAGTTTTTAAATTTGTTTTTATTTTCTTTTTATTTAAACAAAGATAATAAATAAGAACATAGGAAAAACATTTCACATTTAAGAGATCCTCTGCAAGAAAAATATTTGGAGAGAATAAAATAAAAAAAGGAAAAAGTTTAGAAAAGGCTAAAATAAATTCGTAACAGAAAATTGGTCCTGGGCGAAGAAAGTTTTCCACTTGATTGAAACTTCAATCGACCAAAAAACCACTCTATGTGGAAATTTTTCAGTCGCATTTTATTGGTAGACGTATGTACGAATGTACGGACATCGTACAAGGAGTAGGTAACCGCATGCATATTGCATACTCGTTGAGTTTGTATTTATTTTTTTTTCTATTTTTTTCAAGGAGAATGTTTGATAATTTGTTTCGATTTTCTAATGTTTTGAAGTTGAATAAAAAAAGAGAAAACGCTAAATGAACAAACATGCGAAATGAAAATCAAATAAATTCGTAAATAATTGCTTAACTGACTGGGGAAAAAGTTTTATTTTTTAAGTGGAAAAGTTTGTTCAATTAATTAGCAATGTTTTTGCCTCATAAAATATCGAAAAGAGTTTGGTTATTAAACGAAAAATAAAAAAAATTAACTCGCATCCATATTTCATGCTGGAAGATAAACATTATTTTTTTACAAAACGCCTCCTTAAAACCTCACAAAAAATATAAAGAGTCCCAATACGAACACAAAAAACCAAACATATCCTTTTTCCATTCTTTCGAAGGAAAAAACCTCATCATCATCATACTACATGGTTATATCAAATTATTATGCTGAAAATTTTTACTTTGAAAAATCATTTAACAAGGGCAAGGCAGAATAAGAAGAAAACTCTTTTTGTGAAAAGCATATAAATGCTCAAGGATGCTATCCCATGAAGCTCACATGCATGAAATTATGTTTCCCCATGTTCCACCCATAAAAGATAAAATATGTTTCCAAGGAGAGCATGGAAGTAACAAAAAAAATACAAAAACATAAAGATTTTACTCATCGAAACAATGAAAAGGATATTCATAATAATGTACTTGTTTGTATAATTTAGCTTTAGATCCGAGAAGAAGTAAAGGTGGTTTGTATTTATGCCTAAAGGCAACTCAATGCTTTTCTACCTTGAACCACATAAATTTAAGAGCTTTTTTTTTCTCAATCGTTGGTATCATTTTAAGGTAGGATATAGTATGTAGATTAAAAATGAACGCATGTTGAAAATGTTTAAACAAACTTTGATTTATTAAAGATTTATATTCAAAGGATATTCAGGATGGATTTACTCAACTTCATGAATATTTTAGAGTTGGTATTAACTTTTCATAAAATTATATTACGATTTAGTAAGATATGTGCAGAAGACAGGCTAGCTATCCTTCTTTTTGAATCTATAATATCATTTCCGTAGCATACATACTCGGTTTAATGGTGGATTTATATGTATCTTCGTCTGACTTCTGCACAAACAGGGGATGCAAAATTAAAATTTTCATTTGTTGGGTAGAGAGAAAACACCAAAATGCAGAAGATCTTCGTACATACAGATAATAGGAAGTGCCATAATGCAGATATGAATATGAAGACGAAAATGTTCATCTTCTTGATGGTTCTCTTCCACACGCTCGGATTTTTGGCATTAATCTGTCCCGCTCTACTTTTCTTCATATTTGCAGACGAAGATAAATGTAAATCCAGCATAAATGATAAATGAAGTTCATACACGAGTACGCATTCTAAACCGTTTCTGACGGATGAAACTTACATATCTTAACTTCATATTCTTTGGAACCCGCAGAATTTTGCTGAGGGAGTTCACGCATTTGTGACCCATAATCGTCCCTGTTTTGATTACGATCACGCATTTGTGACCCATAATCGCGACCTCGACCTCGCACTTATTTGTCATACGTAAATCTTTATGATTTTGGCTACGGCTACCCATATTGAAAACCATAAGCTAATCTACTTTTATTGTAACCAACCTGCTTTTTGAGCCTTTTCCATTCCAAAAATCTGTTTGGGACTACGGTCATTTCAATGAAACCCTTCTTTGTTATAACCACAGCGTCTCTATGGTTTAAATGTCGCTTCAGTTTCTACATAATAAAACAAAAATAAGTGTCGATACACATAATCCGCATATTTAAAAAAGTCAAATTCTCAATCCGAGTTGTCTTCATCCTTTAAATTTATTTTTGGGGGCATTTTACGTGAAGCGGAAAACGAAAAAAAGTGGTGGGTCATGATATTAGTTCATCTTTGGAATATTTATATACTCATGTGGTTCTAAAAATACGTGCAAAAGTATTTTGCTATAAAAATAATTAGTATCAAAAAAGTCGATAATACCAAAAAATTAATTTGAGTTTTTAAAGTCCAGTTTCCTTACATAAAATCAGGTTCTCTCGAAATAAAAATTATATGTATCTTCTAAACGAATAGAGATCCCATTTTGAAACTTGACACGAAAGTATTTATATTTTATAACCCGGGGTTTAGACAAGCGAGTAGAACTAGTATCGTTTATGTGTGTTAGTGTATCTGAACAGGAGAGAGTCAACTAGTAGCACAAATAGTATAATATTTTTGTCTGCCAGTACCCCTGCCAGTTATCCTGCTAGTGTAGTGTATTGTTTTCATTTATTTGTTTTGTTTCCATAGTTTCGATAATTTGTATATTTTTCTGTATGAAATATTTTATATTTTTCCCTTTGACTATCCCTATTCATTTTTCCCCTATTAATTCAATGAGCGTGGAAAACTGTTGCTGGTTTGTGTGTTGCTCATGTTTATTTAGAAAAATATAATTGTTTACTTCTTTACTTTGTTTTTATAAAAAAAAATATTAAAACTCGCATGTCACATTTTTATTTATTTTAATGAAAACAACAAAATACCCATTTTCGACCGTGTCGTTACACCAATCCGCCAGAAAAAAAAAAACGATCGAAAATTTACGCGTTAACCATTCGTATTCGCTTTCGATTTCAAAAATAGGTCGAATGTAAAACGACAGCGACGAAAGCGAGAGCAGTAATACCAAATTTCATTTTCGCCACCTAAAACGATTCGCTTCGTATTACATAATCAGGCCACTGAATATGAAATTATGAATTATTAGGGGAAAGAAACAATGGAAAACACGGGTTTTTATTACTGAATATGTTTGTCTGTCTGGAACTTAAGCTTGCATAAAACTTAAAAGTAACTACTTCATTTCTGATAGAATGGTCATTTGATCATTTTGCAATATTTTTAGTGTAACTCAAAAACTAAGCCGAATTTGAGAATTTTACTTAAAAGATTTTTTGTTGGAAATCAGATTTTTTTTTTATTGAAATGGAGGTTTAAAAAAATTTAAACAGACAGAAATAATAAAAGATGACCTAAGAATAGACGAAAATCATTGATTTTTTTACTAAACTGGTTATATGTTTTTTTTTTTTTTGTGAAAAGATAGATGCAAGGTGCAGATCAAATGAAAAGAAGAAGAAGCTCAAGGTCCTTTAATATGACGGATCAAAAAAGATGTTTCGATAAAAATTGGCGGAAATACATATACCCATCCAAAAATATTCATAAATGTTTTATGTTTTGAGAATTTTGCTCGTAAGCAGGGTTTGCCGAATTAACTACACAACATTTTCTACATTATTAATTATCGTAGTTAATTGAATAAACTACACTACTTATTAACTACAATTTTGTACGGATGCTACTAGCAGTAAATACGGGAAAAACAGAGTTATTTAGGTGAAACATAATTCAAAAAATCTTTCGAAAAGAGAAAGGAATATACGATTGGATCACACGACCTTTCGCTCGTAGATAACATCCTTAACGTTGCCACAAATTGAAGGTGTGTTTTATCGCTTCAATTATATTATGATATCCTTACAAAAAGTCTCAAAACAAGTTAAAAGATAAATTGCTATACATTTGTTATCAAAATAGCTGAAAAAGCTATTAATTGAAATGTTTTCTTCAAAAATTAATTTACATAACATATACATTTTTAACAGTGTATTTATTTGTTTTATTTGCCACAATAACTGTTAAAAATATTTTAATTTCCAGTTTAGTTTTTTAATCAGTAATACATGCTGCAATCAAAATACTCAGAACTTTAATTACCTACTAGTTAGACTTGTTCAGATATTTTTTTTGGTGACGTGATATAAGGCCCAACGACATAAAGCCAAATGTCAAAAATTTGGCCCTATTTCGCTTTTAATATGGAAATAACGCCAAATTTTAGTTTTGGCTTTATTTCGCTTTAGAAAACGAAATAAGGCCAATTTGGCTTTATTTCGTTTTCATATTTTTTTTCTTCAGAAAACTGCAAAACAAATCGCCGTTATGTTATTTTCATTCGGTGCAGTGCATAAACGCCCACGGAACTAGCCCCACGGTTGTTATTTCCCAAAAAAGAACCCGCTTCGGTTAATTCCACCACAAAAAAGAACTAAGACCTGCAGGTGCTTTTGAGAATTGGCGAAGCGGGCCACCCAAAGTACTGTTTAGTACAAAAAACTTTGATTATAGATCGACTGACAACATAGGCGCCTGCCAGACGACTGAGCATACCCTAAGCGGAGCGACGGAGTCGCGTGAGCGGGACAGAGGACCCTTTTTTTGTAATTGCTTTAAATCGACTAAAACAAGTACACATGCCTTTAAAATAGTAATGTTATATTTTGTTTGAAAAGATTGAATTTTCAAGAATCTTAAACTATGTTTAAAATAATTTATCTCCCTACGACAAAAAAATGAGAGACAAAATAAGCTAATTTTTTTAAAATTAAAAAAAAATTTAATTTGGTACTTTTTTTTTAAATGGTGATCTAACCCCAACAGGGATTTTTTGGTGGCTTACACAAAATGATTGTTGGTACTGTTCTGAAGATTTCCACAAAATTTCAACTTTATATTAAATATTTATGGGACATGGGTATTTTTTTCAAATTTGCACTGCAATTTAGTCTGTTAAATTCATTTAATTTAAAACAGTAGCCATGTAATACCTTTAACTAATTTCTGTTTACTTTCCTGATTTTGGCTATTTAAGTCCTTCAATTTGTCACTTGAATGGTCTTTCTAGGGCAACAAGTTCCACAGACAAAGAGTGCAAGATGGCTGCATATTTTCAAGATTGTGGTCGTACGCCAAGCCAGATAGCTTGGGACTTTTAACAGTTGATTAAGGACACTGTTCTGAACATTTCCACTAAAAAATCTACCTATAAGAAATTTTGTCCGGGGAAGAGATTTTTTTTGTCTAATTTGACTGGGCTAAGCTTTTGAGTGGAGGGAATAAAAAAGTAAATAATAAAGATGAAGAAATTTAAATATTAAAATTACTTCTGTTTTAAGTAAAGATATTTTTTCTTTCTTTATTTTTAGTTGCAGCTGATCTCAACAAAAGTATTTCCACCATCAGTCGATGTATAATAAACAGACACCAATTTCTCCCGTCGACAAAACTGTCATTCAAAAATCAGTAGGGGTATACATTGGAATCAATTTGACCTTATTTTCAAGCTCACTTCAAGGTACTTACCTATCTACCTAATACCTAAACATGTTGCAATATAATTATAATCTTGAATTAAATAACTTTTCAAGGAACGAGTTTTAAGATATACCAACATGTGTATCTATAGGAAGAAGTCTTCTTATGCTACCATCTCCATTTTATTTAAACAAAATTGAACCTGGTGCTCCATGTAACTGTTTGGTAGATTTTCATTTTACTTCTATAAAACTCTTGGAAATTTCTTAAATCTACTTCTGAATAAAGGTAACAAAACAGAACAGAACATAAAAAGGGGGGTTACAAGTTTTGCAACAAGAAGGAAAATTTCAGTCTCTCTCTTCGAAATTGTTTTTCCACTTAAGCTAACTCTAACCGCCCTGCTCGCCCGGCTGTTTTACTTACTCATATGATTGTGTTTTGTATGTAAAGGTACCATTATCCGTCCGCTAGGTATGTGTTGCTTCTAGCTTCTTCTGCAAAAAGGTAGATCTTAAAATCCTCAAAATTAAATCAAAGACGACACTCTACTATGACGCAGGCAAACCCCAGAAAGATGCAGCACCTAACAACACTCTCGAGAGTTGTAGCTGCTCGAAACAGAGAAAGCATCTCTATCTTTATGTAGAAGAAGAAGAAGAATTATTATTATAAACGAACGAAAACTCCTACAACAAAACAACCTCGATGGTCTATGCCATTGCCATGCATCAGCCATACAAAAGGGAATCCACACAAGGAACTTGAATTCGAGAGCAGCGCCAACGGCGCAATGTAAGGACTCTTCGCTGTTGAGGAGTTGAAGGAGGGCTTAGATGTTGCAAGAATTGTCTTATTTATTTACGTGTACCTGCACTGGGAATATGTAGTCATAGAGTGTACAATAATGCTGTCTTACATGCCATAGACACGCTAATACGATTTTCCAGAGCTAAGGATCTTCCATGATGTTTGAAAAATGAGTAGTAGAAAGCTCGGAGTTTACCTACCTCACTTCAATTATTTTGTGTTTTGTCAGGATGGGATTATAAAAAAATCATTTCTAAGGCGCCCGTGGTACATCTACGTGCTTCTTTTAGAAAATTAAAACGCCAATTAACTAAAATAAAGTATGGGTGGGTTGAGCAAAAAACTGGTTCACAGTAAAGTTTTTTTTTCAAATATCAATAAATAGCCATAACTCGAAAACCGATATAATTCGGTATTGACAAGTTACCAAAATCTGATAGCTCAGACCAGGCCTTTCACCAGTTTTGGTTTGGACCATTGACAATGGGACATCTTGTAGGTATATATAAAATGTTTTGAACATTTTACAAAATAAAATTTGGTGTGCCAACTTTTAGTATTTATTAAACTAAACATTTAAAAATAATAAGAAATTTTTGAATTTTCCAAAAGGAATTTAATCAGCCTTATCGGCAATTCCGAGGGACATTGTTCCCCCCCGGACTTTCATTTTTCCCAGGAGTCGAATTCTCCTATCGTCAATCTCCCCCGGATTGAATCTCCCCCGGAAATTACTTCGAATCAGTTTCGAAATACTCTGAGAGAATTTATATTCTGAAACTATTTATCTGCAGTGGCGTAGCTAGCTCTCGAGGGGCCCCATATCAAGAAGAAGTTGGGGGCCCCCCTACAAAATTACAAATTAAACCATAAAACAAATTTACAAAACGAACAAACACACACAATAACAAATCCAGTTTATTTAATGGTATATCATATATTATGTACATAAATGTAGGTGCTATACAACTGAAACTAAAAGTAAAACAAAAAAAACGCAAATAAAAACTTTTCTTTTTTTTTATATTCCACGCGCGCAAAAGGGGTTATGGCTACCCTTAAAATGTTTTTAACACAGCACGAGCGATTAGGTAAGTAGGGGAGGATTTAGAAGGAGATACCGATGCACATTGGTTTTGAACGTTTGCACATCGAAATGGGAGGGGAAAGTCGAGTCAGGTAAAGCATTCCACATTCGTGTGGTGCGACTGAAGAAAGAATCTCTGTACATTACAGTACGTCCGAAGTTGGGCTCGAGGGTGAACTGATGGGCATTCCTAGAAGCGCGAGTATTACGGTTGAATTTTTTAAGGGGGGGAATGCAACTGGCTATTTCACTAGAACACTGATTATAATAATAGCGATAAAATAGAGAAAGACACGAAACATTACGGCGGTGTTCGAGAGATGTAATTGTTTCTGTTATAGATCTTTCGCCTATCATTTTTAAAGCTCTCCTTTGAATTCTGTCCAACAAACTCAAGTGAGTTTTTGGAGCTCCTGCCTTTGTTTCCGCAAATTTATTAATTAAATCATCCATTTTTGACGATGATTTTAATTGTTCAAGCTTTTCAACTTCTATGGATATGATCGCTAAGTCTGACAACCGTTCTTGCCCCACAGAAGTTCTTAAATTATTTGTTCATTATGTTTAGCTTAGAGAATGTTCTCTTAGCTGTTACTGTCGTAACCGGAAGTGTCAAAAATAAAAAGCATGCCGTTATTACTTCCGGAAAACTGGATGGAAGGCTATTGTATTAAATTAGCGAGTTCCCTATTTGACTGAATTTTCTGAATTTCTTATTTCAAACAGGATTTTAAAGCAATCAGTTGTTCAAATAGATCAACTGACAGGTCCTCATTTTATTTAGGAACCAGTTTTCCTGCTTCCTTTTCAATTAAAGATTTTCTGGTTGTAAGACTTCAAATAAATTACCTACTTAGATCATAGAGGCTCTGAAATCTATGGTCAGTTTGAGAAATCAATATATCTAAGCAGGAATAGTAAACATTGACTTTGAAGTAATATTCTGGATCTGATATTCTCTCATCTTCTGATAATTCGTCAAAAAAGCGTTTACAGTTATTACCCCCTACTCTTTTCCTAAATCGCTGGACTAAATAAGCAAACTTAATAATGATTTTTGATTTCTTAATTATCTATTCTCTTAAGTCTATTTAAAAGATTACTTAGTAAAATACTTGCTTTTTGTAAATAATTGTCTTTATGCTGTAAGGCTTTGGACAAAGGGTCAATGATTTCGAATAAAGAAGAAAAAAAAAGATCAATACAATGACTTCGTAGCTCTCTAAAATGTTAATTATATTTTTACTTTCATCACGTTCATCTTTTTTTTTTTTTTAAACTAGATTGTTTGTTAAATGCTTTCATTATTAATGAATAATTTTTCCGTATAGCGAATAAAGCATCATTTCTAGTAGGGAAAACCATTTTAAGTGAAAAATTTATATTCCTAAGATGACTCGTTATTCAACATTGGCCACCGTTTTATGCTATTGCCAAAAAAAGTACATTTATATATTTTTTCCAAATTCTTAAAAAAATTTGACACTTCTAGGACGCGTTTTGCAGCATCAACGACAGGTGCAGTGAATCGAAAAAAACACATTTTTTGTTGGTGTGTAGATTCGTGTACCTATGAGAATTTCATGCAGAAAATTTTCACATGCGTTCGCCTAAGTAGGTAGGTTAGGTATATGAAAAAAAGAAAGAAAACAAATATTTTGTAAAGGGTGTAGCAAAAAAAAACCTGGCCATAAGAGATTTTTTTTATTTATAAATTTTTTTTTTTCAATTGTATTTCAATTTCTTACAAACTTATCGAGGTTCGGGGGCCCCTGTATCTCGGGGGATACAGCTGTTACAGCAGTAGCTACGATCCTGTTCATCTGTCAAAGTTTGTAAATTATTTTCTAAAATCAAATTAAAAATTTGAACTACTTGTGGTGATAAAGACCTATTTTGCATCATAAATTCAATTTTCGTGTAATGGAAACGCGTAAAAATAGTCAAAAGTTAAAAAAAAAAAAAAACAATTTTTTGTGTATTTTATTGTTGTAATATTTTTGTTCTCTCTCTCTGTGAAAAACTGTGTTACTTTATGAAGGTGAACAACCCGAAAGTGTAAAGTAAATTTGTTCCCAAATGTGTTAAAAGTGAATAGAAACAAAAACGAAATAAACATCAGCTAAAACAAAACCAATTTCTCCTCCAACCCGTTTACGGGTAAACTGAACTCTAGCTTATTGTAGAGTTGACGCCACAAATAACAATACCGATGGACTTCTCAGTAAAAGTAATATTGGATTTTATTAAAATGTCTATGTTTTTCGAACCGTAACCCTTAGAGCAAGTAAAAAATTATAAAACCTTCAAAAATAGGTAGTTATATGCTTCTATTTAAAAAAAAAAAATGATTATTTTGATCAAAGTAAAGCTAATTAATTTAATAATTATTTCTAGGTAAAACAAAATTCAATTTGGCACAACTTCTCTCATAAAATGACTTTTAATTTTTCAATGATGAACTACCTTACCAATGATCATTGAAAAAAATAAAAGTAACGTTATGGAGAAGATATACATATGTGAATTTGGTGCGCAAAAGATCGTTTGTGGCATGGGCTGTGTGGCATGGCGTACCATCCTGCAGGAACCAGAGGTCGTTTAAATACATGTCTTAAATTTCAGTAAAAAAAAAAGTCGACTAACATGGCTCTGTAACGCCCACCATCAGTGGCGTACGCAGGGGGGCTTAGGAGGCTTGAGACCCCACCAAGCAAGATTTCATATATCATCGAAGAAAGTTTTTTATTATTTTTTAGTTTAAATTTTATTTTTGTTAATTTTAAAATTTAGCAGTATTTTCAGTTTTAATTAAAAAAAAACTAAAGACATGGATGTCGTATTGAAATCATTTTTTCATACCACACGTTATCTAGATTTTGTTTGACATTTCAAACGTATCTCAGTATTCATAGAAACCCGAACAAAATTCCTTTGCAATCAGTCAAAATTCGCAAAATGATTTCACACAAATAATTATTTCCTTCTTTTCCCATTTAAAAAAAACAGGATTGAAATAACGAATGCAGTGCACTTATTAACATAATGCATTCGCTTAGTATCTTCTCTTTTTTTATTCCTTTTTAGTGGGGTCAAATGCTCTGGTTATGCTTTAACCAGTATCTTTGCGCTCAGTAAACTGCATACTTTTTTGCCGAATGTTATTTATAATGCTACGACATACATGGCTATAGAGTCAATTGACATTTCGAAGAACTTAAAAGTTTAAAAAGTTTAAAGTTAATGGGCCGTATTCATAAATCGTTTTAAACTATTATGATTAGTTAAAACTTAAAAGATAACCTAACATTTATTTAAGTTTTTGTCAGTGTACTATTTTTGACTTTCAATAATTTAATAAACTTCTATTTTGATAAGTACAGAAATCGATTTGGAATAAATTGTTATAATTGATCTTATTTCAACTGTACTTAGGTAAAACATGAGTTTAGCGAAACCACTATGAAAACACCCCAATAATAATTTATTTTATGAAAATTCCCTTTAAAAATGTTACCATATTTTTCATTGTACCTATAGCTCTGCTACTGCTTCTGCTACTTTAAACTATAATAATGTCTGTTCCTTTACTCTGAATTTCTGTGATTTGTTGTGCATTTTGTTTCCAACTTCTATCAATTTAATTTCTTTTATTTGAACTTGACAGGACTTTGGACTAAGAATCACAGAAACTCAAAGTATAGGAACAGACTTTAAATAAGCCTATTTAAAGAAAAAAATGAAAATTGTATTCAATAAACCTACCCCTATTACCGTTGACGTTGTTTAAATCGAGTCCATAAAGTTGATTTTTACAAAAAAATATTTGTTTATCAATTATTTTTTCATAACTACAGGGAGTATTTTGTGTGTATTTCCTTTTGTTTTTTTTTTTTCTACATATTGAAATTTAACTTCTGGTGGTTGATAATAGGAAAGACTTTAATTTTCCCGCTATTTTGTGATAACTTAAAAAAAATTCACCAAAATTGTGACTGAGACCCCCCCCCCAAACAAAATCCGGCGAACGCTACTGCCCACCGTTGACCGAATCGTTGTTGCCAGCCTCATTTTCGAAGAAAAATGGCCCAATTATGCCACCACTCCACAATCCGCACCGAACTGTGTTTCAGTGGATGCATTGGCTTCTCATCAATCAAGTGCGGGTTTTCTTATCCCCGATGCGCCAATTTTGTTAACATTGCAGCTGCACCGTGGGTGCTTCGTTTCGACCTTTCTTTTCAAAACTACACTGTTTGGGCTACACAGCACTCACTTTCCCGGGGCTAGACAAGCGAGTAGAACTAGTAACGTTAATGTGTGTTAGTGTATCTGAACACGAGAGACCTAACTAGTAGCCCAATTAGTATAATATTTTTGCCTGCGAGTAGCCTGCCAGTTATCCTGCTAGTGTAGTGTCTAGTGTAGTTTATTTTCAGTTTTTGTTTTGTTTCCATAGTTTCCATATTTTTTTGTAATTTTCTCTGTGAAATATTTTTAAAATATCATACTAGTTGACAAAACGCGCAGAGAGCTACTAGTAACACAAACATTCATAAAACTAACACTATGATGCAAATACTACTAGTTCTACTCGCTTGTCTAAACGCCGGGTTTGGAAATAAGATTTCGATATTTCCCAACGCTTGTCAAGCGGAAAGCGACTCATTTAGTTCCGTCGAGATATGATACTGACTTTCTGTCAAGATTTCGAACGGGAAACAGATGTAAGCGTCAAAATAACCTATGATTTAAAAAGAAACCACTAGAATCCACCCTCCACTTTATTTTAAGAAAATGTGTTTCTAATTCTCTTTTTGTTCTATTTAATAAATTTTTTAATTCTTCAATTTGTCCTTTCGTCCTGAAAAGTTATTTTATAACACCGGTACACAAAAAGGGATTTCAGAACGATATATTGAAATACTGCCCTATCGCTAAAATATCAGTTATAGCAAGATTGTTTTAGTCGACTATTCGTTACGTATTGTCTTTTAACTTCAAAGTTCTATTATATGTGACAGCCAGCATCGTATTTTCAAGAAAAAATCAACAATTATTACAAATTTATTCGCAATTCACATCATTCGGATTTAAGAATAGTTTTTTTTTTTATTGGAAATCTTCTGGAAAATAAAAGCTATTGTGTTACTTTTTGTTAAGAGTTTTCCGGACAATTTGATCTTAATTCTGGTGTTCCGCAGGACAGCCACTTAGGCTCATATTATTTATTTTGCCTGTTAATGACTTGACTACGATCTTAAAATAATCACCCATGCTCATCTAAGCCGATGACGTTAAACGCTTTAAAAAAAAATAAATTCAATGAATGATTGCCTCCCACTACAAGAAGATCTTAATAGGTTCAGGCATTCCCTGAACCACACATCCAATATTAACCATCTGTTATTGAATGTTGACAAATGTTAAACTATGTGTTTTACTCGCAAGAAAACTTGCATATCGTTTGACTATTATTGGATTCTTCCTCTCTTAGTAAGTTGTCTGTTTTCAAAGATCTGGGACTAGTTCTTGAATTGACATATGCCGATTACTATTATTTAATAATAATTAAAAAAGCTAACGAATCTTCCAAGATCCATATCTCTTCAACTTTCTGTTTGTATTTCTTGTAAGAACCGATTCTTGAAGACGAATGTGTATAGTAAAGGTACATTGTACATTAATAGACTCGAGGCGGCTCAGAGAAGAATCTTGCAGTTTGTTTTGCCTTTGTCTTTATGAAAAAAAGTTTTTTTTACACACGACCGATGCGACGACGCACGTGACGTATTCCGGTCTGTTTGTCTGCGCGTCCTTATGTACATCAAGTTAGAGCCTAGACGGATTTTTTTTCATATTTGGTGTAAAGCGTTTTTATGTGATTCCCTAGAGAAGAAATTCGAAATTTTGTTTTCGCTCATCTTGAGCGGGTGTAGCTGCCATAAAACGATTTCGGTTTTATCAAGTTTTCTCTAAAACAGTTTAAATTATACTGCAAACCACGTTTTTACCAACAAATTCGAATAATGTAAATAAAGTTATGGATTATACTACTACTATATCTACATCGTCAACGTCTTTGCCTAACTACATTCTATGTAGTTGTGGCTACGAGAGCAAGTTCTTTCGATCCATTTGTCCATATTTTTTAAGAAAGCATCGAAATGTTTTTGCAACGCAGGTATCGTAAATGTTAGCAATAAATTTGATCGTTTCGGTTTGCGTTTAAGTTAAACCATGTTCTCGGGATATTCCAGAAAATGAACGTCCCTGTATTTTGAGGCTACTACGCGCAAATGTTTTCTTTTTCTTTTTATTTTTGGTTAACTTCTTCCATGACTAGTGTTGTCTTTGCCATGACTTTTCCCAGGAATTTCTGGAGCACACATTGCGCCTTAGGAAGGAAGCCTCTTCTTACCATATAAAGGAGACAAATGCGGTTTGACTTTGAATGGAGGCGGTACAAGAGTATGTGTGATGTGTATGTTTGTTTGTGAGTGTTTTGAGAATGCAAAAGGATCCTTTTGGGAAAATGTTTTATGCCTTAAGGGGGGCAATGCACTTCGTATAAATTAAGTGCTCCTTTCAATCTTTTTTGTTTGAGGGTTTAAGCTGATGCATTCTCATATACCTGTGCAGATGACTATAACTTCTTAATTCCTACTACCTATCATTTCTATCAACATCATCATCACCTTCGTTAGTAGCACCTCATGGTGTACGTATTCATGTGTATATAAGTCTGGAGTTTTGTCAGGATCAGGATTTGTGAATGAAACAGTTTTATGTATGATTTTTCGGTGCTACTCCTGTCTTAAGCTGAATTATACGACTTCCTGGTTACAACACATACACACACATGCAATTACACAGCGGAAACGAAGGAATGCACGAAGAAACAAGGATATGAAATTCTTTGTTTTTCCCATGCTACCTATATGTGATGATAATTTTATCCTCCCCCCTCGCACCACTTTTAAAACATCCACACTTGCAATAGGTATATACAACAATTCAAAGGACATACAGCATAATATGTGGGTGTCTTCGTGTGCATGCCGAGGTAATTGAGGATGAATTAATGTGATGCAATGTTTTGTACAATTCCTTTTCCCTTGTCACCTCCTTCCTGTGCTGAAGCAAAAGAAATTTTTTAAAGAATACGTGTGTGTATATGTATGTAGTGTAGGTTGCTGACTAACCCCGGAACTTCCTGTATGAGTTTTTGTTTCTTTCCTTACCGCGACTACGAGTTGGGGTATGTTGTTTCCTGTAACTTTCATTGTTTCTTTTTTTTTATTTTCCTCGGAAGGTTTTTTTTTTTTTTTTTTTTAATCTAATTTTCATTCGTTTGTTGAATACTTCTTATTCTCAAGACACAATGGCGTGTGCTATGTTTGCCATATTTGAATATGTGCGTGTAATTAAATTCAATATAAAAGAAAATTTCAAGACTGCAAACGAGTAGTGAAAACTTTTTTATGTTTTTTTGTGTGTACCAAAGTGTTGAGAAATAATTAAGAGTGATTATGCGTTTAAGTGAGTGAAACTAATTTCTGGAATTATTTTGTCGGGGAAAATTGAACTGGGCGTAATAAATATGAGATTTGGAGGTATAAGAGGGTGATAAAAGTGGGCAGGAATTTTTGCCTTCATATTACGGTTTCGTGCAAAAACAAAAAAAAAGAAAACAAAAGAAAAATACCTGAAGAAGATGTTGATGCGTAATGTTAAGTAAAAAACCATAATCTTAAAACTGTGCTTTTCGATATGTATTTCTAAAGCTTATCGACACAACCTGAGGTGCTCAACAGGGTCAATCAAATCTATATAACAAATCTTTTACCGTTGGCTTTTGATAGATAGAGATAGATAGATTCTTTATTATTTTTTTTTCTTTCATCAGATTTATACATTTTTACATAAGAATACGGACATGGCTTCTACCGTCTGCCGTTGTCTTTTGTTTCGATCTTATTTCTATTGGAAGCCAAATACAGAGCTCCATAAAGTTTTTTTTGAAATTTTCAAAAAGAAATCTTTGTCTATTTGTTCGCAAAAAACTTTTTACATTGAAAAAGATGTCTTAACGTCAAAAGATGTAACAGGAGCATTCTTGAATGAAAGAATTTCACTTATTGAATAGTTCTCCAGGTTCTCTTCTTCTTTACTATACAGCGTTAATATTTTTGAGATTTTTCTATTTTGAGTACCATTCGTTTTTATATAAGACATTTTCAATTTTCTTTAAAATAGCTCTGCCCATTGAACCTTCCACTGAATTAATTTTCTCCATGCCTGCAGTTCAGTTATATTTTCAACTTATACATTTTTTTTTTTAATTAAATGCTTTAATTATTTAGCGCTGATGCCAAGTTGGCATTTCTATAGAAGTTGGAATCAAAAATTTAGCAAAAGTAAATGTTTAAATATTTAAATTTTTAAATCTTTCGAATATTTCGAAAATGTTCACCAAAACATATGCATTTGTTTTAAAAATATGTCCAATAAACCAAAAAATGAATTTCTTTGCATTTATAGTAAAATATGCAAAATATGCTCTTTTCCTTCTGATTCGAAAAACTAGTTTAATTGTTTTCTTTTTTGTAGCAGAAATAGAAGAGTAGTCAACGGCGAATACAGGGGGGGGGGGGTCACGGGGTCATGTCCCCCCCCGAGAACTCAAGATTATTCTGTTGATCTGAAATAATTATTTAGTAACCACATAGAAAAACAAAAGAAAGTTGGTGACTTAGAAAGCTTGTAGGATTTTCGATTGTTAATTTAGAATTCAATAGAGAATTTGAATGTTGGAACTTCAATTCAATAAGAAATTTAATTTTTATGGCAATGGAATAACTACGTTATTTTGTAGTCAATCGATGATACTTTGATTTTCTTTCTCGTACTTCAAATTTAACATAACAACAAACTTCTCATATGATAAAACATTCAAATCTTAAAATATATGCATAGGCTAGTTTCCGCTTTGAGATGACAGCCAAAACCTGTTAAACCAAACAGAAATCAAAGTTCGGAGTTGTACTAAATTTTCACTCAGTAAAGTAAAAACTAATAGGATTTTCAAAAAAAAAAAAATAATTTTTTTTTGTGAAAATAAAATCTTTAAACACATTATAAAACACATACAGAAATTGATTTGTTTGATTTCTGTATGACAGATTATTTTTAAAAGCAAAAAAGTGGTAACTTTCGATTAATAGTTATTCTAACCAAAAAATATTAATGTTAACGATAAAAGACATAAATTTATAAAACTGTGATGAAAACCTATTATGAAAGGATTTTGTTTGCACTTATTCAACATTTACGATCGAGCAATATTGTTTTTGATTTGGATGTGGATTACTTTTACAAAGTAACCTATATGAATCCCATAATGCAAAAGCCAATAGCTATGGTAAAGGAGATTTTTGGAACTCCTTGCGGTGAACCGTTTGACAAGTTGGATGGAATTATTGACGAAAAGCGACTAGGCTCGTAGAATTTAACAATTTTGCCCATTATTTTTATCAGAAAGGCTCACTGGTAAGAAAGATTAGGTATATTTGATGTACATATTTATTTTGTAAGGTGCCTTTCACTTTTCCATCGGTGGCAGTCTTAGAGACATACATTTTTTTCAAATCAGAGGCATATCAAAATCACTCGTGAACTTTGTTCGCATTTTTCTTGAAACGCAACGAAAACGAATCTTTGTATTCAATTATAATACGAATATGTAACGTATTTTAGTTTTTCCACTATTGTAAAAAGAGCAATTTACACAAGTGGTCATTTTTGAAAATCAGAGCTATTGTTTTTAATTTCAATATTTATATCTATTTACTAAAATTAAGAAACAGAAAACAGTGCACAGTACCTATGATATTTTATTAATTTTTCCTGCAACTTCAATTCGCTTAAATAAAACTTTGATAGGATTAAAATAAATTCTGAATAAAATTCAAATCAAATGAATGAACTAAACTGATTTTTTTTGGTAAGGCAACTGGAGATTGCTGTATGCTGTTGCTGAGGCCCTCCGAAATAAGAAATGTAACAGTCAGGAATAAAAACGAAGAGCGCGGTCACTGGTCCAGCTTATAAAGGTTAGTTCGACTCAGTTGCTTATTTAATTTTCTTTGGAACCAAAAATGAGGTAACTTTGCAAATACCAAAAAAGTGTTTTCGTCTTAAATTTGTTAATTTTTTTGTATAGGTAGCTCATTTCATTTTGAATTGGCTTTGGCAGTTCGAAATATATATTTTCAACGAAATTGCCTAACTTGGCGTAGTGAAAATTTAGTATTACATTCGTAGTCTGCTATTTCACGCTGACTTTTGCTTCTTAACTGTCTTAAAATTAAATGATTAAAGATACGATATCTTTTTCCAGGATATGAACGATTTTAAATTTTTTTAACTTATTTTTAACAAAGGTAATGTATTATAGGGTTTCCCATTAAGGGCGGGTCAATTTAAAATTAAATAAAACAAGATATCAATAAGGTTTAATCTTTATTTGAGAGCCCTATTATAGTAATATAACATCGTTCAAACGGCCGTCCCGGCTTCGCTGGGTGGCGCGGATTCGAAAGGTCCAGTTTTCGATGACTTTGGCGCATAAATCAGGCTGAATTTGACCGATAGCATCGATTATGTTGTCTTTGAGGGTCGAGGTGGTTTGGAGCTTATTCGCATAGACCTGCGACTTAAGAAAGCCCCACAAGAAAAAGTCCAATCACACGATCTTGCTGGCCAATGCACGTCACCTCGGCGCGAGATAACCATGCCATGAAACCGCTCGTGCAGAATATCGATTGTGTCTTAAGCTGTGTGGCACGTAGCGCCATCCTGTTGAAACCATATATCTTCAGTGTCCATATCATGCAATTTAGGCCACAAGAAGTTGGTGGTCATCGACCTATAGCGATCGCCGTTGACGGTGATGGCCTGACCAGCATCATTTTCGAAGAAGAACGGACCGATGACGCCTCCAGGCATCCAGCTCAAAATCCACACAAAGCAGTAACTTTATTTGGATGCATTGGCACCTCGTGAATCTCGCGTGGATTAGTGTTAAATTAGGATTAAATCCGGCAATTTTGCTTATTCGCGTACCCATTCATCCAAAGATGGGCCCCATCGCTAAAGATTATTTTTCGACCAAAATTGGGATAAATTTCTAACTGCTCTAAAACATCATTTGCACGTGTTGCTCGACGCTGTAACTCACCATGATGATTTGTCTGTAGTAGCTGATTAAAAGACGATATTTTGACCGAAAGTAAAAGAAACAATATGGCCGCCACGAGCTGTCAAAATCAACCCGTCCCTATTGGAAAACCCTTTAGTATAGTTAATTAAGATCTTTTACCATTTCTTTTATATAGCTACGCACAGTAAAATATGAAAAAAAAAAATATAAGGCACTTGACTTTTAACAAATATTAGTTTGTGTTATTTTTTTCGGCGTGACCCCCCCCAAGAACTAAAGCTGTATACGCCCTTGAGAGTAGTCACAAACTATCACATTACTACACTAGACATAATATCATATCTCATATATTTATCATAGAGCCGTCCGTCGTCATCGTATAAGTCGGACTTGGGGGTCAGGACTAGCACTTAAAAGATGAGACAAAACATGTTAATGTTTTTCAGATTTATTTCATAGACGGTAGACGGTGTTCTGATTGGACTGACTCCTCCGAATTTTCAAAAGAAAACGTAAAAAAAAATCCACAAAGCGATACCTATCTTTTTGCGATATTTAATTAACTGAATTGATTGGAAAAATTGTCCATTTTCTACGATCTTAAAAACGTCGTGGCTTTTTGTTTTTTTTTTTTTAGGAAAGCAAACAAAAAATGGTTTTAACTTAAAAAATTGTTTCTAATTGAAACTCGAAGACAATTTGAAAAATATATGTTGAGACATTTAGGAAACCTCATACCAAAATAAAGCTTAGGTAGGTATGCATAAGTTTCATAAAATTGGTAAAGCTAAATCATTAGAACAATACAAGTTAATTTATGCGGACAATTTGGCAAAAAAAAACTTTGATTAAGCATCAAATTTATCACTGGTTTAGCTTTCAGTCATGGTTTTCTATTGTAGTGGTAATTTTTAATTACCACTAAATATCAAATAAAAACTAAAAAAGAAAGTTTCAGGCAAAAGTCCTAACGATTGCACACATTTCATCCCCGAGAAATCAAATCGGAAATTAGCTCCTCCAATTCGATTTCTGGCGGATGAAATTAATGTTTGTTAGGTAAAACATGAGTTAAGAGAACCACCATCATAAGCCCAAATAGGTATTAGCGTAACGATTACAATTATTGGCACCCCTAAGGAAATTACAACTTTGATCAACTACTCATATAACATATTTATTTGTAATTTTCGTATGTTGTATACTATAGTATACTTCATTTAATTCCGCGTTGATTAAGTTTTACAAATAAAGATTTAATTATTTGGAATATATTTATAATCCCAATTAAAAAAAAAAGTTTACCAAAAACTACAATTATTGGCACCCTGATATAATTATTGGTACCCAGGCACTACAATTATTGGCACTCTTTAAAATACAAGAACATGATGTTTTAATCAATAATTTATAATTTAAATTTAATGATTTTAGAACACTTTATTTTAAATTAAAAACAATTTATAAATATAGTATCTCTAAGTTAATAAATATGTATACAGGGTGTCCCGCAGTCACCGGCCTAGACGAAAATTTTGGTTTTCTGATGTCATTTAAAGTCGAAAAAATTAGGAGGTATTTTTCTCGTTTACGCTACCTTTTCGACTTCTAATATTTTGTATTATTTTTAATTCCGCTTCTTTTAACTGGATTTAACTTTGCCCAACGGCAGCCAATTCTTGAATTTTTGTTTGTATCACACAAGAACAATTAGTAGTTTTTATTCAACGTGCAACGCAATTTATTTAAACCCATTTTGTTTGTATTTGTATGCCTTTTTTTCATTCTTCAGTTTTTTTTACAAAAACCCGTTATTAGGTATTTTTTTTGTTGTTAAAGCCCAATTTGTAATCTTTAGGCTACCTTATAGTTTTTTTTTAACAAAAAATTCATTTCAAATTATTAAAATTAAAAAAAATGATAACGTAAAACCTCAGAGATTTAAGAACACACTATTTCATCCAATACCATTAAGTGGATTTAAGTTTTTATGTATACATTATGTAATAATTTAACACATTGTTGCGTATTTAAATAAATAAATAACAAAAAATAAATAACAAAAAGAAATTTGTTTTCAATTTTTGTATATCCTTATTGACTGCAAAAGATTATAAGAAAATAAAGTTAAAATAAATAAAACACAACAAAGAGATTTATAATTTTACTTTTATTCTCTTTTAATACGGATGCATTTCGGACAGTATTGACCGACCATCTTCAGCGCGATACACGTTGTAACTAAAAACACAATACAAATTATGCACAGATAAAGAGATAAAATTACAAAGAGTAATAATTACATACATATGAAATTACAAAGTCAATACATTTAAACATGTAAACAAAATTTGAAGTTATTTGGCAAGTGTGAATAAACAAGAAGATATAGGAATTTCATCTATGTTCATTAAATTATTATTGATTTTAATATAAATAGACTCATAATTTATAATTATCTATTAGTTAGACAAATAGACATACTAACTAAATATATCAATAACATAAACACAAAAATAAAAGTCACAAGTGAAATCGAAAACAATAATTCCATAAATTTCTTAGATTTAATCATAACAAAAACCAACAACAAACTCAAATATAAAATTTATCGAAAACCCACCACCACCGATACCACCAAACATAAGGATACCCACCACCCATACCCACAAAAAATGGCAGCCTTTAATGCATTTATAAATCGAGCAATCAATATTCCAATGGATAAAATAGATTATTTAAACGAAATTAACACCAAAAAATACATTGCACACACAAACGTCTATAGCACAAAAATAATTGATAAACTACTCAAAAAAAAAGAAAAAGAAAATAAAATACAACAAAAATAAAAACAACATAAATAAACCAAAAGAAAACATAAAATACACATCCGTTAACTACACCAATATAATTCCACAAACTCTTTTATATGAATTTAAAAAACTAAACATACATATTTCATTTAGAACCAATAATAACATAAACAATATATTTAAACTAAAACCTAAAAACAATACAAAAAAATCATGTTCAGGAGTTTATAAATTGAAGTGCGACGACTGTCAAATGTTCTACATAGGACAAACAGGCAGAACATTCAACGATCGATTCAAAGAACATATATCGAAACCAAATTCCAAGTCCACCTACGCCCAGCATTTAATTAACAGCAACCATAATTACACAGATTTTGAGACAAATAATAGACGCGGTAGAAAAATATGAAATCTACAAAGCCTACAAGATAGAACAAGACAGATTATTAAATGATAAATTGACAGTCAAAACAAACACATTATATGAAACAGCAATTAATCACCAACAAAACAATAGTTAAAAAAGAAGACAACACCCGTATTATCACCACACAACAAAAAGCTCCAACTAAATACTAAAAACAACAACAACACAAATGCAGTATGGTTAACGAGACTAAATCAACAACCAAAGTGAAAAGAAAGTAGTTGATGATGGAGCAATAACACTCCGAAACGCGTAGCTAATCATAATTTATATTAAAGTTGTAATAATTATTTGAATTAAAATTTAAATAAAAGAAAAATCAAAATTTAGTTTTTATTTTTCATGAGTCATTTTTATTTATTTTAAAAATACTTTAACTAACCACAACTTGGAGACAAAAAAAACCAAAAAATGCATGTGGGGATATGTAAAATCTCTTGTTTACTTCGATAAACCCGAAACGATTGTAGATTTAAAGAGAGAAACACAACTCGTGTTATTCATGGAATACAGGCCGATATCCTTGAAAGAGTGATGCTCGAAAATTGGACCCAGAGAATGGGCCATTTAGAGTCAGTCGTTGGCAACATTTGAAGAAAATAAATAAACATTAATTGGCATAAACCAAACTTACACAAAAGTAAAGATTTCTCTCAATACATTAAGTGTACTCATGCAACGTCGTCGTAAGCTTAAAAATTTTTCATTTCATTTCATTTCATTTATTTATTTCAAAAAGTGGTAGTACAAGAAGAATATAATAATTCTTATAATTAGTACTAAATAACTAAAACAAGCTCGTCAAAAAAAGTTACAAAATTGAGGAAAAACAAAAATATGAATATTTATATACAATACATGTATATAAATAATATAGGTTGGTATATGAAAAAATAGCAAAGTTAAATGACAATAATTAGTTAAATACAATTAGGTATATACAATTTATGAAAAATCTAAGTTATTCAAATAACATTTTTTATATGCGACTTAAGAAAAGATAGTGTTGTTATCTGCGATATATACATAAAGAGCTTTTTTGAAGCTTGGAAGCGTACTGCCGGATTGAAAACGGTAACGAATTCCATAGCCCAATAGAGTGGAATAAAAACAATCTCTTGCTTTCTAGATAATTGAAAGAAGGTACAATAATACTGTTCGTTCTGGCAGAAGAAGCAAAATGAATTTTTTCATATAGGTACAAAGGTTGCTTATTGATTATTATGTTAAAAAGAAAAACACAATTTTTTAAATTTAAAAATTCTTTAAGAGACAGACCTGTTATTCTCTTGCTATAAACAGATATATGATCATATCTACGTAAGTGAAAAACATATCTAATGGCGGTATTATATGCGACTTGAAGTTTTCTCATAGAAACTGAATCTAATTTACTATAAATAACAGCACTAAAACTAAAAATCGGTACTAAGAGACTTTTAACAAGCCTCAGCCTAGTAGCAAATGGTGTTGCTGATGAAGATGCATTTAACTGTCTAACTCCTGCATAAATTGATCTGACGATCAAGTTCACATTATCCCTAGCAGAGAGTTTTGTATTTAAAACTATTCCTAGACTTTTTACACTTTTAACATACGGTATATCTTTTTTCATTAGCTGAATAGGAGGAATTAATGTGGTATCAATGTTGTATTTCGAAAATATTATGCCTTGGGTCTTTTCCGGGTTGAGTTTGAGACGATTTACTGATGTCCAGTCAGCAATAGATTGCAAGTCCTCATTTAACCTATAAACACAGTCTTCTATAAGCCCAATGGGGCGTGATAAGTAAATTTGCACATCATCGGCGTAGAGGTGTAATGAGACGTTTTGACAAACAGATGGCAAATCGTTAATAAAAAGGGAAAATAAGAGGGGACCCAGAATAGATCCCTGTGGAACTCCAGTTTTAAGGGTCAAAAATTCTGAGCAACCTCTGCTTGTGTGGACACTTTGAGTTCTTCCAGTCAAATAGCTCTTTATTAGTTTAACAGAGAGGTAATCAAAACTAAACAGATTCATCAGTTTTTCGCATAAAATTTCAAAGTTAACACTGTCAAACGCTTTAGAAAAATCGAGAAGACAAAGTACGGATAAATGCTTACTGTCAAATCCCATCCGTATGTCATCAAGAATTTTGACTGTCGCAGTTTGACAGCTGTGATTTTTTCTAAAACCGGATTGAAATGAGCTTAGTAACTTATGAACGGTTATATGTTTATTAATTTGTACACGTATAACGATTTCAAAAATTTTAGAAAGGCATGGTAAAATGCAAATTGGTCGAAAATCTGCAGGACCTTTACATACTGACTTCTTTGGCAGAGGAGTTACTTTGTCTTTCTTCCAAGACATTGGAAAAGTAGAAGTTGTTATACATGAATTAATTATATGCGTTAAAGTCTGAACAATATGAGGCAAAATCAATTTGATAAATTTTATAGGCACTCCATCTACTCCAACTGCATTAGACTTTATATGTCTTATTGCATTTAACACCTCTGTCTCGGAAACACAATTGAAGATCAGTCGTTCTGTTAAAAGTAGTTGCAGATTCGTGTATTTCATTATCTGTAGAGCTATTTGACATGAAATGCTTATTGAATTGCAGTGGTTCGAGTTCGCACACATTTGTATTAGATTTGGAAACTATACCAAATTTTTTAATATTTTTCCAAAGAACACCACTAGGCAATTTTGTATTTAGTTTTGAAGAAAAGTACCTGGCTTTAGCTTTTTTAACTTCACAGACAACACGATTTCGGTTTATTTTAAATAAATTCCAATTTCTCTCACTTTTATAGCGTTTCCAACGGCAAAAAGATCGATCTCTAGTTTTAATCAGTCTCATAATTTTAATGTTGAACCAAGGAATGCGAGAGTCAACGATATTAACATTCTTTAATGGAACATGTTCTTGGAACAGATTCATAATCATCGATTCAAAACGGTCGACTTTTAGATCAACAATTGGTGTATTCCAACATAAATTCTACGGAAATGATACACAATCCTGTATCAATTCATTTAACTTTATATTTGTATAGTCTCTAAAAGTAAATTGGTCTGGCATTGGGGTTTGACTGAAACATATGTCATAAGTAACGAAAATGAGATCATGGTATGATGGAATTCCAATCAAGCTTATTTGGTCAAACAATAAAACTTTGTCGAGGGTGGGAAATAATTTGTTCACAACTTTAAGTCCACTCATTACACAGTCATCGAAAAAACAAATAGAATCATGATTATTGTTGGATATATCCTTATTGAAATCCCCTAAAATAAGTATATCAGTGTAATTACAACTATATTCCGCGAAATTATTAAAAAAAGAGTCCAAAGGTACGCTTTTATGTGGGTTATAAACACAAGCTATCATCAATTTTCTCGCATTGTCAAAAATTTCAACAAATATATACTCAACGACCTCTGACGATTCGGAACAATAGAGAACGCGACAGGAAAAGGCGTCTTTGCAGTAAACTGCAACACCACCACCCCTTTTATTTGAAGATCTATCATTACGAAAAACTTTATATCCTGGGATATCAATAAGCACATTTGAAACCTCTGTTTTAAGCCAAGTTTCCGAAACACACAAAACATCAATCGTTTTAGACGAAAATAAGTCTCTTATCTCATCAATGCATTGATGTGGCAAACTTTGAAACCATTGTACTGACTTGATAAAACGTTTAATAAAACTCTGCAAGAATTGTATTCCTCCGACACATCTGAGTTACTAGAATAACTCATTATATACAAATAAAAAAAAAAGCGTATCGCTTCACAAATTCGAAAAAAGAAGTTTATGTGATCGCTTAACAATTCGAGAATCTATGAAAACAAAAAGGAATAGAATACCTACTGATTATAAAAAAAAAAATAAAATATATAAAGGGAAAAAATAAAATTCTATTTACAATAATTGAAAAAGTAAAAATAAATTAAATTGATTGAAAAATAATATTTATAAGAGAAAAAAAATGAATAATAGCATAAATGATTAATATAATACAATTAAAAGAAAAATAATTTGTTTGAACTTTGCTTAAACCCTTAGTGGGGGCTCCGAATCGGAACAGCTTGGGCCTCTGGTACAAAGGTCGACAATAACCTGTTTATTAGTGCTGTCGCCGCCGCCTTCGCTTATCAATTCGTTGATCTCTTCTCTGGTCTTTACCATTTTTTTGTCCACGCTTCCAATTTTGTTTATATAAACTAATCCTCCCACAGTTAAGGCAGCTGCAATCTTATCTTCTTTTTTTAAGGAATAGGCGTAGGTGAATAAACATCGTTCATGTGGTGCAAGGCTCTCCGTGATAAAAAACGCTTGCTTGCGGTCAGTGAATCCGATATTCGATAAAAGTAAAGCTTCCTTGTTTTTAGATTTTATATAATTAAAAAGTGATTTCATCAGTGTTTTTCTCTCAAATTGATTGGAAAGTTTAACTATAATTGATGCATTGCGACTTTGATGTGGATGTCTCTGCTTCGGGTTGACACGGAAAATATGTATAGGTTTTACACTGGTGCAGCCAATCAAAGTGCAAATTTTATCGAAAACATCCATTAAATTTTCACCTGGAGTAAGTGGAATCCCAGTTATAATTGCACCTGAGAGAAACTGACACCTTATTTGCCGATGTGATTGTTCTTCTAGAGCTCGAGTGTTTTCTTTCATTGTCTCGATTTCTTGCTCAAGGTGCTCATTTTTTGCGGTTAGAACTTCCACATCATTATGAAGGTCAGTGATGCGTTTTTCAAATTTATCGCGCAAAAGCTTTTCTAAATCTTTAAACTTCTTCTCGATTAACTGAGTTATTGTTTGTTTCATAGTTTGCATAATACTCCACACATCAGATGACATATCCGAATCCAAATTTGAATTTTTCTTTTTGGCCCGTGTGTTTTTTAATTCCGAGTTAGCCACATTTGAAGTTGAGGGTAAATCAGCAGAAGAAATTTTTTTCTTTTGGTTTTATTACACAAACGTGGAAAAAATATTTGAGTTTGTTGTGGAAGTTTTGTTATATAAATATTACTTTTTAACAAATTGCAAAAATTATTTAAAGAAAAATTAGGTGTTTTAACAAGTTTAATACATTTAAATTAAGGTGGAAATGGATTAACAGAGCAGAAAAAAAACTAGTGCACACTCTTTGACATCTCAAATGTCACTTCTTTTTTGTGTAGATTGACTAGTTTACACAATAGTTAGCATGAACGACCTTTTTATTTATTTGGTTAAATGCTGTGTAATTGAATAAACATTAAACTTCAAATATTAAATGTCAAAAATTAGACGTGTTCAGATTTCAAAGTAATTTTATAATAGAGAAACTCTCCCTAAACAGCGCGAAATCGGAGCCGAATGTATTGGAACGATACAAAATTTAAGATAGATAGTGCTTTTTATTATTCTGTATGTGGTTTAACAAATTTCTTAACAATCGTAATATAAGCATGGCTTTGCCATCTGCCTGATTGACAATTTTATAAAAACTTGATTTATTAAGTAATTAAGGTACAGTTTGATTAAAGATTTTCATTTAAAATTCTACTTCTATTTCACAAAGTTAGGGCTGGCCACGAGACGAGAAAAGGATCGGTCTCGATATCGGTTTCGCATGACGAGACCGAGACGGGACTGTAGGTATATTTGGACCGAAAATTACAGAAAGTCTGGTAAATTAAAAAATTCCAATTTCAGTTAAATATTTATTTTCTTCTGCATATATTCAAACTATAATCGAAAATATTTCGTTCCACAAATCAACAGGTTCTCCGGAAATCGTATTTTTCGGAGACGAGAACGAGACGAGACTTAATTATATGAGACCGACCAAGACCGAGACCAGACTGAACATTTTCGATTTTAACGAGAACGAGACAAGACTTACAAAAGTCTCGCAGAGTCTCGTCTCGTGGCCAGCCCTACACAAAGTACAGGTAAATTTTCTCGATGTGGAATGAAGTTATCGTTTAGCAGTTCGCCCCTTAATAAAAATGTCATCTTTAAAATAATTTAAACTATTTAAGTTTTGGTTTAGTTAAAAAACTTAAGATACACGACAATAGTCGTGTTTCAAGGAGGAACTATAATAGTCGCAAGCTCACGGCAGTGTTGGGACCAAAATGAACGAATGCAATAAATGATGATAATGTCGGTTTCGTCGAAGGGCGCTTCCGAGTTCAGCTCACTGAAGGGAAACGAAAATTTTTTGAGGAAATTTGTTGAGGAAGGAAAGAAAAAAAGAGAAGGACTGAATTATGGCTTAGTTCTGATTTTGATTGTTCAGAAAGCTACTTTTTATTGGTTTATGACATCTGCTTCTCACAGCTTCCGATTATTAAGGATCTCCCAAACCAACGCAAATCATTCATTGATGACTAAGAAAACAACAATAACAACACGTTGTTGATGTAGTTTTGTCGTCGGAAAATAATGATTCGCATTGGTTTGAGAGAGCCTTTATAGTTCTACGTTAATACGTTCACGATTCGATAGTTAAAGAACACGGTCAGAGTTTTTTTTTAGTATGCTCTGAGATATTATATATGATAAACATATTTCTGAACACGCCTAGTTCTAAAATCGCAATGACGTTTGGTTAATTTTACCAAATTATTTTCTCAAGCAAATTCATTGGAGAATTCTATCCAATTTGTGTAAATCATTTCCCATACAAATTTTTAAAGTTCATTAACCAAATGGTAAACTAACGCAAATGTTAAACTTATTTTTTTATTTACATGGTTACATAAATACACCTATTGATTTGTATGTGTTTCATATAAAACAAAAATCTGGATGCTCTTATCGGATCACCCTTTTTTCCAACAAAACATACAATTATCCAAGGTATTTAATCGCAGCAGAATAGAATTCTACGACTCAAACCAAACAAAAAAAAGTTAACACTGTCAAACGCTTTAGAAAAATCGAGAAGACAAAGTACGGATAAATGCTTACTGTCAAATCCCATCCGTATGTCATCAAGAATTTTGACTGTCGCAGTTTGACAGCTGTGATTTTTTCTAAAACCGGATTGAAATGAGCTTAGTAACTTATGAACGGTTATATGTTTATTAATTTGTACACGTATAACGATTTCAAAAATTTTAGAAAGGCATGGTAAAATGCAAATTGGTCGAAAATCTGCAGGACCTTTACATACTGACTTCTTTGGCAGAGGAGTTACTTTGTCTTTCTTCCAAGACATTGGAAAAGTAGAAGTTGTTATACATGAATTAATTATATGCGTTAAAGTCTGAACAATATGAGGCAAAATCAATTTGATAAATTTTATAGGCACTCCATCTACTCCAACTGCATTAGACTTTATATGTCTTATTGCATTTAACACCTCTGTCTCGGAAACACAATTGAAGATCAGTCGTTCTGTTAAAAGTAGTTGCAGATTCGTGTATTTCATTATCTGTAGAGCTATTTGACATGAAATGCTTATTGAATTGCAGTGGTTCGAGTTCGCACACATTTGTATTAGATTTGGAAACTATACCAAATTTTTTAATATTTTTCCAAAGAACACCACTAGGCAATTTTGTATTTAGTTTTGAAGAAAAGTACCTGGCTTTAGCTTTTTTAACTTCACAGACAACACGATTTCGGTTTATTTTAAATAAATTCCAATTTCTCTCACTTTTATAGCGTTTCCAACGGCAAAAAGATCGATCTCTAGTTTTAATCAGTCTCATAATTTTAATGTTGAACCAAGGAATGCGAGAGTCAACGATATTAACATTCTTTAATGGAACATGTTCTTGGAACAGATTCATAATCATCGATTCAAAACGGTCGACTTTTAGATCAACAATTGGTGTATTCCAACATAAATTCTACGGAAATGATACACAATCCTGTATCAATTCATTTAACTTTATATTTGTATAGTCTCTAAAAGTAAATTGGTCTGGCATTGGGGTTTGACTGAAACATATGTCATAAGTAACGAAAATGAGATCATGGTATGATGGAATTCCAATCAAGCTTATTTGGTCAAACAATAAAACTTTGTCGAGGGTGGGAAATAATTTGTTCACAACTTGAAGTCCACTCATTACACAGTCATCGAAAAAACAAATAGAATCATGATTATTGTTGGATATATCCTTATTGAAATCCCCTAAAATAAGTATATCAGTGTAATTACAACTATATTCCGCGAAATTATTAAAAAAAGAGTCCAAAGGTACGCTTTTATGTGGGTTATAAACACAAGCTATCATCAATTTTCTCGCATTGTCAAAAATTTCAACAAATATATACTCAACGACCTCTGACGATTCGGAACAATAGAGAACGCGACAGGAAAAGGCGTCTTTGCAGTAAACTGCAACACCACCACCCCTTTTATTTGAAGATCTATCATTACGAAAAACTTTATATCCTGGGATATCAATAAGCACATTTGAAACCTCTGTTTTAAGCCAAGTTTCCGAAACACACAAAACATCAATCGTTTTAGACGAAAATAAGTCTCTTATCTCATCAATGCATTGATGTGGCAAACTTTGAAACCATTGTACTGACTTGATAAAACGTTTAATAAAACTCTGCAAGAATTGTATTCCTCCGACACATCTGAGTTACTAGAATAACTCATTATATACAAATAAAAAAAAAAGCGTATCGCTTCACAAATTCGAAAAAAGAAGTTTATGTGATCGCTTAACAATTCGAGAATCTATGAAAACAAAAAGGAATAGAATACCTACTGATTATAAAAAAAAAAATAAAATATATAAAGGGAAAAAATAAAATTCTATTTACAATAATTGAAAAAGTAAAAATAAATTAAATTGATTGAAAAATAATATTTATAAGAGAAAAAAAATGAATAATAGCATAAATGATTAATATAATACAATTAAAAGAAAAATAATTTGTTTGAACTTTGCTTAAACCCTTAGTGGGGGCTCCGAATCGGAACAGCTTGGGCCTCTGGTACAAAGGTCGACAATAACCTGTTTATTAGTGCTGTCGCCGCCGCCTTCGCTTATCAATTCGTTGATCTCTTCTCTGGTCTTTACCATTTTTTTGTCCACGCTTCCAATTTTGTTTATATAAACTAATCCTCCCACAGTTAAGGCAGCTGCAATCTTATCTTCTTTTTTTAAGGAATAGGCGTAGGTGAATAAACATCGTTCATGTGGTGCAAGGCTCTCCGTGATAAAAAACGCTTGCTTGCGGTCAGTGAATCCGATATTCGATAAAAGTAAAGCTTCCTTGTTTTTAGATTTTATATAATTAAAAAGTGATTTCATCAGTGTTTTTCTCTCAAATTGATTGGAAAGTTTAACTATAATTGATGCATTGCGACTTTGATGTGGATGTCTCTGCTTCGGGTTGACACGGAAAATATGTATAGGTTTTACACTGGTGCAGCCAATCAAAGTGCAAATTTTATCGAAAACATCCATTAAATTTTCACCTGGAGTAAGTGGAATCCCAGTTATAATTGCACCTGAGAGAAACTGACACCTTATTTGCCGATGTGATTGTTCTTCTAGAGCTCGAGTGTTTTCTTTCATTGTCTCGATTTCTTGCTCAAGGTGCTCATTTTTTGCGGTTAGAACTTCCACATCATTATGAAGGTCAGTGATGCGTTTTTCAAATTTATCGCGCAAAAGCTTTTCTAAATCTTTAAACTTCTTCTCGATTAACTGAGTTATTGTTTGTTTCATAGTTTGCATAATACTCCACACATCAGATGACATATCCGAATCCAAATTTGAATTTTTCTTTTTGGCCCGTGTGTTTTTTAATTCCGAGTTAGCCACATTTGAAGTTGAGGGTAAATCAGCAGAAGAAATTTTTTTCTTTTGGTTTTATTACACAAACGTGGAAAAAATATTTGAGTTTGTTGTGGAAGTTTTGTTATATAAATATTACTTTTTAACAAATTGCAAAAATTATTTAAAGAAAAATTAGGTATTTTAACAAGTTTAATACATTTAAATTAAGGTGGAAATGGATTAACAGAGCAGAAAAAAAACTAGTGCACACTCTTTGACATCTCAAATGTCACTTCTTTTTTGTGTAGATTGACTAGTTTACACAATAGTTAGCATGAACGACCTTTTTATTTATTTGGTTAAATGCTGTGTAATTGAATAAACATTAAACTTCAAATATTAAATGTCAAAAATTAGACGTGTTCAGATTTCAAAGTAATTTTATAATAGAGAAACTCTCCCTAAACAGCGCGAAATCGGAGCCGAATGTATTGGAACGATACAAAATTTAAGATAGATAGTGCTTTTTATTATTCTGTATGTGGTTTAACAAATTTCTTAACAATCGTAATATAAGCATGGCTTTGCCATCTGCCTGATTGACAATTTTATAAAAACTTGATTTATTAAGTAATTAAGGTACAGTTTGATTAAAGATTTTCATTTAAAATTCTACTTCTATTTCACAAAGTTAGGGCTGGCCACGAGACGAGAAAAGGATCGGTCTCGATATCGGTTTCGCATGACGAGACCGAGACGGGACTGTAGGTATATTTGGACCGAAAATTACAGAAAGTCTGGTAAATTAAAAAATTCCAATTTCAGTTAAATATTTATTTTCTTCTGCATATATTCAAACTATAATCGAAAATATTTCGTTCCACAAATCAACAGGTTCTCCGGAAATCGTATTTTTCGGAGACGAGAACGAGACGAGACTTAATTATATGAGACCGACCAAGACCGAGACCAGACTGAACATTTTCGATTTTAACGAGAACGAGACAAGACTTACAAAAGTCTCGCAGAGTCTCGTCTCGTGGCCAGCCCTACACAAAGTACAGGTAAATTTTCTCGATGTGGAATGAAGTTATCGTTTAGCAGTTCGCCCCTTAATAAAAATGTCATCTTTAAAATAATTTAAACTATTTAAGTTTTGGTTTAGTTAAAAAACTTAAGATACACGACAATAGTCGTGTTTCAAGGAGGAACTATAATAGTCGCAAGCTCACGGCAGTGTTGGGACCAAAATGAACGAATGCAATAAATGATGATAATGTCGGTTTCGTCGAAGGGCGCTTCCGAGTTCAGCTCACTGAAGGGAAACGAAAATTTTTTGAGGAAATTTGTTGAGGAAGGAAAGAAAAAAAGAGAAGGACTGAATTATGGCTTAGTTCTGATTTTGATTGTTCAGAAAGCTACTTTTTATTGGTTTATGACATCTGCTTCTCACAGCTTCCGATTATTAAGGATCTCCCAAACCAACGCAAATCATTCATTGATGACTAAGAAAACAACAATAACAACACGTTGTTGATGTAGTTTTGTCGTCGGAAAATAATGATTCGCATTGGTTTGAGAGAGCCTTTATAGTTCTACGTTAATACGTTCACGATTCGATAGTTAAAGAACACGGTCAGAGTTTTTTTTTAGTATGCTCTGAGATATTATATATGATAAACATATTTCTGAACACGCCTAGTTCTAAAATCGCAATGACGTTTGGTTAATTTTACCAAATTATTTTCTCAAGCAAATTCATTGGAGAATTCTATCCAATTTGTGTAAATCATTTCCCATACAAATTTTTAAAGTTCATTAACCAAATGGTAAACTAACGCAAATGTTAAACTTATTTTTTTATTTACATGGTTACATAAATACACCTATTGATTTGTATGTGTTTCATATAAAACAAAAATCTGGATGCTCTTATCGGATCACCCTTTTTTCCAACAAAACATACAATTATCCAAGGTATTTAATCGCAGCAGAATAGAATTCTACGACTCAAACCAAACAAAAAAAAAAAAAAATTATATACAAATAACAATTAATAATGCAAAAACCATAGTGAGCTTATGTGTGTGCTTGACATAAAATTCCTAAAGTCTTGACTTTCTACTCTCAGGAAGTGCAAATCCTGACACATCAGTACACATCTGAACTTTCCGTACTCCCACCTGATATGGTAGAACATTTAACTGCATATATTTTATTCGTCCCAAAACGATTCCAAACACATACACACACACACACACACAGAAGGGACAGAAAGACACATTCTTATAGTTTTCTGTTCATCAGCCTGAGGAATAGTGGTGCTACTTTCTCTGTGTTGACACGTTTACCTACTCTTAGCCCTAGGGATGACATTGCTATGGCAACGCCACAACTTTCCAAAGGGACACCTCCAACGCTCCAACTAGACTGCTGCTGTTATTTAAAAGGAAGTTACACTGACATGGCTTTGTTATAAGTTACCATGCCCTCGTGTCCTGTCCAACCCACACACCACCCCCATGCAAGTCAAATTTCTCCTGCCTCTTGAGAATGACGACGACACACTGCAACATTGATGCGTTTTGAGGTCTAGCCCATATACATAGTTTATAAAGCGATGGTGTGTTATTAAAATTCATTTCAGGACATTTTCTCCATAGTCTTTCTACTGAGTGGTGTTTTTGTATAGAAATCCTTCTTCTTCCAAGCGGATACTCTATCCCTACAGAATATCAGCACTAAGAGAAAGAGTATACAAAAAAAACTTGAAGCGAAACAAAAACTAACAAACTACCATCACCAGCCAAAAATGCGGAGTGCAGTGGTACTTGTAGTTATGACCAAAAAGGATATCATTCATGAATGTCTTCTTAAATTATTTTATATTGTCCTTTGTTGTTTCATGCAGGCAGGGGTGGTTGGACGGTGCAGTCGAAGCAAAGTGGATGTGTTGTGTTTATAAGTAACTAGTGGAACGCAATAATATGAGGTAGTAAATCTTAAACGAGAATCAACATAAATTGGTCTCCATTTCTTATCCGGCTGTATAAAGCTATAATGTATAGAGCTTTAGTCCTTTATTTTAGAGGTTTTAGAGGATGGTAGTTATTTCGGTAGAGTTCAATGATTAAGGACTCTGTTCCGTTTCGAGATTGTAATAAAACTTTAGATAAAGAAAGATAAATGTTGTTAAAGTACTTTAAAGTGCGTTCACATTAAAAAAAAGGGGATAAAATTGTTTTTTTTTTTTTTTTCTTTTGTGTGGGTTATGTCTTATGTTTTAAACTAAAATCAGGCGCACACCTGATGACAATTATTTGATTTTAAATAAGATGTTTTTTTATATAAGAGAACGACATTTTTGTTTGGTGTAGTTGCTACGATTAGTAACGAAATTTGTTGGGTATAGTTGCTTCGATTAGTAAACTACACAAATACCAGTCTACCTACACATCTACCGGTCTTCAAATGAAGTACAAGGATGCTTTTACAGTATTTTTAGCTTAAAATCGCACTTTAGTAAGTTACTTTTAGTTTGAATCATTGAAGTGAACTTCATGCACTCCATGCAGTGTTTCGATGTATATGCTCTGTCACTGCCCAATACTTTATTAATTATACATATACATATGCGTCGCTTAGAATCAAAATGGACCTACATTTTTAGGAGTGAAAGTGGTTAAAAGGGCAAAAACCTATAACTTCTAGACTATTGGAGATAATTATGTGAAGTAAATTTTTTTTTAACCTGTAGAAATTTTTTATAAGGACTTTCTTAAAAATAAAGCATATTTTTTAGGCCTCTTTGATCGTGAAAAATAAAATTAGGCCTTTTTGAATCTAAATACCAAAATATAGTACCGTTTTGATTCTGAAATGCATAGAAATTGAAAAACCAGTATTGATTTTTTTTTATTAAACAAACATACAAAATATGCACGACTGGATCGCACGAACTTGATCTCGTACCTAACAACTAGAACGTAGCTAGACAATGACGTTCTATATATTGTGATGATTTACAAATATTCTTATATCGTTAGCGAAAAAATAATAAAAACATGTTAAAATATCAATGTTGATATTTTTAAATTTAAATTTTGATTTTTTGATTTTTTTTGATTTAAGCCTAGTAGCCTAGTTCTTTTGAACGAAAAAAAATTAGTGGTGAGAAATATTTTTTTTAACATCTGGGGTGAAACGAAAAATTTCTTCTTTTTTCTTGCACAAAAAAATGTCACTGACATGCATATAGTTTTTTTTTTTGTTGAGGAACTGTAAACTAGGCTTTAAAATAAAAAAAATGGCTTTTATTGAATTTTTCGAAAAAACGATTATTTATGCACATTTCACATGCAATATTTGTTGAATAACTTAGAAGTAAGAGATATGAGGGAATATACAATAATAAGTATAAAAAAAGACCATTAAAAAAAGCATTTTTTATATATCCATTATTCGTATTTCTTGTTAAAAACGTGGTATGCAGTATTATTAGAACTGGACTAAAGATGACATGTACAAAGTTTAATCAAAATCGTTTGAGCCGTTTTCGAGACATCTTGATGAAAATCACTTTTTTGGACTTCTCCATCATCGTAATGTTTGTTTTGATTTAAACCTCGAATTTTTTTTGACACGAAACCAATGCCCTCTAGAGCAAGTATAAGCTAACATACATACATACATAGGTACATAAATTCATGTATTTATACTTTCAAAGTATTAAGTAAGCAAAAAACGTTTGGGTGCCTTGAATTGAAAGTGCCATATATATTTTCGGTTTAAGAGTTCGGTTTTAGAGGCTACCAATCTACCACTGGGACTGGACATTTTTCACTTTTCCATTACCTGCACTTTATTTTGGGTTTCCATATTTACATTAGCTCCCTGCAACCTATTTATAGGGATTTTAAACATTATTACGCAAAATTTGTATTTACCTCACCAAAAGAACTTTTCGGCTGGACGTCTGACTGTGAACTGAGTTCATAACTTTACAGATTCTTTCTTCTGTCAGAGCGAACAAATTAGACCCTTTTTTGAAAAAAAAAATATATATGTTTGTTGGCATTTGCAGAATATGTAGATCCGTTTTAAAAACAAAATCATTTATAGTGAAAAAAAGGTCCATTTTGATTATAAAAAAATAGATAGGGTTGTTTTGATTCTAAACTCAAAATTCAAGTTTTTATAGCTTTTAAAATAGGTCAATTTAAAACAAAAAAAAGGATGCCATCTTGTAGCTCTCTTTGAAATGAAAATGTTGGTACATCAAACTCCATATTTTCAAAAAGTTCGAGACACATATAGCTATGTGCGACAACAGCCTTGTGCCACTTAAGCTTTTTTCTATCAGAGTGCCAGAAGTAGCCCGTAGCACAGTACAGTAGTAAGTGCGTTGGGCTGTAACGCTGGTTTTGAAACTGATTCCTAGCCTTTTCCATCTGTTGCGAGGAACTGACAAATCCTCTGACAGAAAATTGTACGTCAACACCATTTGACCTTTTCCGAACTTTTAGCTGGTGATTTCCACCTATATCAGGTCATTCCTTCAAAAGAAAAATGAAAGATTAAACGAACCAAATTCTTCCACATTCACAAAATTTAAAAAAAATGTGCATAGTGTTGCAAAGGCTGTACAGTCTTTCGTAAAGACTGTTAAAAATTCCACATGTTCGTTTTAAGTTCTATAGACAATTCCTCTATACTGCCAGATAGCGAGACGTTACTCTAACTGAAATTGAGAACGTAAACTATTTTATGGCACCAATAGATACATTTTCGAACTCGTTAAATCGCAAGAGTAATCGAAGATCTCTTAATACACCTAAATCCATGGGTTGTATGGATGTTTTACCACCAATTTTTCCGAAGAGCTTGTCTTCCCCGTAAATCATTTGTATCTATCATTTTTTCTGGGTTTTTTTGAACTGGATGGAAACCAATATTTTTGGCCGACTAATTCCTTAAAAGGTCAGATTTTGTATTATTTAGCTATTTTACTTACGTCCCTTCTTTCCAACGTCATGGAAACGTTGATCAATCCGCAGCTTAAGAAATATCTTGAAGAGCGAAAATCCCGCGTTACGTTTTCGCAACGCTCGTTCACCGAAAGGGGTGCCAACATTTTTTAAATAAAATTCACTTACATAGAATATGAATCAAGTTTATTTGAATATTTTTAAAGAAGAAATGAATTAATTACACAGGAAACAAAACCAAACCAAATGTAAATATATGTGGCAGAAAAAAGATTATACTTTTCCGAATGCTTTTTGAATGTCCTGAATTCGAATCCGATCTCAGAATTTTTGGATTGGCTCAGGTTTTCGAAATATTCTACTCTTAAGGTGCTAAAAAACGAGCATTAGTTATTTTTAAGGATAATTTACACCACCAATTTTTACGGGATCTGAAACTAATAACCTTCTCTTCTCTTCAAAAATTGAGTCTCTCCAAAATTTACATTCCTTTTGTAGAAATCTTAAGTTAAAATATATGATTTGTTCGTTATTTTGCTTATTCGGGAGTTAACTACAGGGAGGCGGAGACTTAAACTAATTAATGATTTTTCGAAGGATAAACAAAGTATTGGAAAGATCCAAATTTTTTTTTTTTTTTGAAGGGGCGGATTAAAAATAGAAATAAATTGGGTGGCACAACGGCTCGTGAAGAACCAGGGCCTAGTGACTTACAACTCGCAACCATTCCTGTGTGCGCCTGTCGACAGGAATGGAAGGGACCTACAATTTTATGCCGAATCCGAACGGCTAGACGAGAAGCACTTATTCGTGAGCAAGTGATACTCTTGGAGGATTTGTCAATTCCTCGCAAGAGGCAGTAGCCCTGAAAAAAACTTTTTAGTTATTATGTGGACGAGGCTGGGAAGCGAACCCAGACCTCCAGCATGACAGTCGAACGCACTAACCATTACGCTACGGGCTACTACAGGGGCAGATTAGTACTTTCATATGCTGTGATAATTTTTGTGTGCAAAATGTTATTAGTGGTGTAAATTAACCTCAAAAATAACCAAAAACACACTTTTTGGCACTTTTAGACTAGGATATCTTGAAAACCTGAGTCAATTCAGCAATTTTGAGTCCACATTCGAATTCAGAACACAAAAAAAACCTTCTGAAAAGTATAATATGGTTAACGCCGCGCTGCTGGACATGTGTTCCCCTGTGTTGAGAAAAGATTGTTGAAAGATAAAAGTGAAGAAATTCATAATACGGTTTAAAGATTTGATTTTTCCTATCAGCATAATGCATTGCCTAATTAATTCAAGGGTATAGTGAGGAATTTTTCCAATTGTATGATTTGTTTTTTTTTTTTTTGGATACCAGCTTTTTGGTTCAAATGATACTACTTTGGTGAGCGTTGCGAAAATGAAACGTAGTGCTTTCAAATCACCTGACAAGCAGGCAACTCATATAAATTCCGGTAGCATTATGTTAGAATACAATTTAAGCCTTTATTTACATGGTAGTCAAAACTTCGTTTTTTGGAGGTGCTAAAAAAAACACGAAACAATTTTTTTACAACAGGTCGATTAGATAATTCAACTAACTCTCAAAATCACTATTGAGTTTTTTTTTTTTAATTTACTTTAAGTTAAGTTTCAGACGTCCTCAAAATGACGTTGGCTTTTCGTAACGCTAGCTGGAAATGGGTTAAGAAAACCCAGAATTTGGTAATGAAATTGCAATATATTAATTGAACAAAATATGTGCTTAACTGGAGTTTAGTAAAACCATGGTTTCTTAGCAAATGTATATGTGCCGAAATACTAAATCGAACAGCACCCAGGTGACCATTGAAACTCAATTCTCAGCCAACAAAAAGTTGCGTAGACAAATCACTATAGGTATAGACAGACTTTTGAGTCAAATTGATTTACTTTCAAACCCATTTGTTTCCTTTCAATATGAGACAAAATTATATCCATCGACGATTGGTGGAATGAAGCAATTTCAATAGTTGATCTCCCATTATCAAAATTAAGTGCAAAACAGAACAAAGCACTCAATCATTTCTTCAATTTACTAAAAAAAAAAAAAATATCCTATATCAATGTCTTATATTTTTGTAGGTACCTTTTCCTCAAGAAAACCAAAAAAAAAAATAACTCAAATAGAATCTACAAAACTTTTCTGAAATTTGTTAACAGTCGTCGGTGGTGCAGCGGCGTCTACGTCGTTTAAATTCCTTGGGGTTATCAATTTTGTATGTGATTAAGTTTCTGTCGTCTGCATTGGCAAACTTACTTTATTTTTTCGCCGAACTAAAAAATAATAAATTCTCTTCAATTCGATATTTTTTGTCTCCATTCCGCATAAGGGAGATAAAAATCACAGCGGAAAATATATAAGGTTTGTCATTTAGATCTTTTCTATTTTTCTTATTCTTCTTACTTTCAATTTTGTTGTCAATAAATCGCAAAAAAGAAATTGCTTCTTGACTTTTGGGAAGAAATTGGTAAGCAGTTAATGAGAATTGTTGAAATATCTGTATGGGCAAATTATAAAAAATAATAATTTCTTTTGAAATATTAAAAAACTTGTGTCTACCTTACCAGGTGCAATTCGTAAAGAATACAAATAAAATCACAACTATGAGTTATGATGATTTTTATCTTGATTGAAGATTTCCATTACCATTTTGTTTTAAAGGTTTTGTGGCCTTTACTGCAATTTTGTGTTTCGCTTAGGTTTGAGATGCTCTTATAGAATTAATTTATTTATAAACCGAACCGTCATTTACTTTTTGTATAGGGTATTATATCCTCTATCAGAGTGGATTTGTTTATAATCGAAAAAAAACAAACTTATGATGTATTCCAGTAACCTTTTCGTTTGCATGGGGGAACCATTTGCGTCAAATCTAGTAGTTCTGATGTTTTGCGGAGTTGTTCAGGATGTTGACCTTATAATAATGCTTTTTGACCATGAAGCAGTCGCCGCTCGAGGTCGAACTAATTTGTTGTTAATCTATATTCTATATATAAGAGAGAAATGTCGTCCGTGTGTGCGCGCATAACTCGAGAACGGATCGTTCGATATTCTTGATTTTAGGCTTGATGAATTCGTATTGACCCATGAAAGGACATAGGACACTGTAGAAAAATCCCGAAAAATGTTCAGGAAAATTGGAAACCAGGGATCATCCTCTTTTTAATGCATATCTCGAGAACAGTGTCTTCGATTTTCACGATTAAGGGCTTGATGGATTCGTATTGGCATAGGACACTGGAGGAAAATACCGGAAAATTTCCACGAAAATTAGAAAACAGAAACATCCAGTTTTTAATGCATAACTCGAAAACGGTTACTTCGATTTTTACGATTCAGGGCTTGATAAATTCGTATTAGTTCAAGGAAGAGCATAGGAAACTGGAAGAAAATCCGTAAAATTTCCAAAAAAAATTAAAATCCGGGAACATACGGTTTTAAGTGCATAACTCGAGAACGGTTACTTTGATTTTGTCGATTTAGGGCTTGATAAATTCGTATTGGTCCCAGGAAGGGCCTTATCGGCTTTATTGCAATACGTGGAGAAATTGCAATTGAGAGCAAACATGCGAGTCGCTTTACCAAATGACCAGTTCACTGCAGATTTCTTCAGTTAATTTATTGGCGATGGGCAATGGCGTGATACCAGTGGACTTAGTCACCGAAATTTTTGCTACTTTACAACAACGCCGGAAGAGCTCATCGCGAATGTTTTTCCGAATTCCACTCAAAATTATGTTAACCATGATTGGCTGATTTCACGCGCGATATTGGTTGCGAAAAACAAGAATGTCGATCATTTGAATTTCGTCATTCAAAATCAAATCGTCGGCGTCGGTGAGTTAATTTATTCAAGTCCGTGGACTCAGCGATGGATGAAAACGAAGCCACCAACTATACAACGGAGTTTTTGAATTCTTTGGATGTTCCGGGCTTTTCACCACACAATTTAAAATTGAAAGTCGGCTAAGTTATAATTTTACTGCGCAACCTCAATGCACCAAAACTTTGTAACGGAACGCTTTTGATTGTGAAGTGCATCAAATAAAATCTTATATTCAAGCCACGATTTTGAGGGAAAAATTCAAAGGCGAAGATGTTCTCATTCCACGGATTCCGCTTATTCCAAACGATTTGCCATTCGTTTTTAAGCATCTTCAATTTCCAGTGCGTCTCGCTTTTGCTATGACAATTGACAATCAATAAGTCGTAAGGACAATCGCTGGATGTTTGTGGCATCAATCTTGAATTCCCATATTTCTTACATGGTCAGTTGTATGTGGCGTGCTCACGTATCGGCAAGCCTACCGCTTTGTACGTTTACGCGCCTGAATATAAAACGAAAAATGTCTTTTACCATTAAAGCGCTTCAGTAAAGAAGCGGAAGGTTGGCCGACACGCCAATTATTTTGGTTTCATTGAAACACATCGACATTGTTAATTTAGTTATTTTATTGTATTTAATAAAAACTTAGAATAAAGAATTTCAATTGACCGAATTACATAAAACGTCATTGTATATCATGCTCGTAATTATTATTTTCTTTACATAAATGAATTAAGGCGGTACGAAGTTCGAAGTTTAAAACCTACGGTTCGTGTACTGTACACTGATACCGATAATCCGGCCGATTTCGGATCGGAGCTATTCGGACGAATATCTCGGACGTTCGTCTGCATACACTTCTGCCGTTCTCGACCGATACCTATTTTTAACGATGCCGATTTTAAACGATGCCATTCGGAGCGTGAAACGTAAAATGTGGACGTGGCTCTATTATAAAAACAACACATTAGTTTTTGAATACAAGTTTAATTTAATTTTTAATTTGTATTAAATTTCATTTAATTTTGGCAAGAAACAACCGACAAACTGACATAAAATCCAAACAAGTTCGGATATTTCCGTTGATCGGTTATTATCGGGCGACACCGGATGATGCCGGTTGTAGTCGTGTACGCGCTATCTTCCTTTTACATACGTTTAATTCAAACGGCCGAGTTCGGCTGACGACGGACGAGCATAATTCGGCCGATAACGGGCTATGTGTACGCGAACCGCTATCAAGCAATAAATATATTCTAGAAAAACTTCAATTTCTAGAAATTTTTTTTAGAAATCAGAAGCTTTATTTAGAAAGAACAAAGGTTTTCTTCTTCCGCCTATTAGTAGGTATGTATTATGTCCACATTTCTACGTTTTATTGCCGCTGTTTTATACCTTCTAAAAATCATCATTTATTCTATTTTTGGTGTTAAATTTCACTTCATAATGACAACGAAAAAAAAAAAATAATCATTCAAATGTATCATTCGTAAAATATTTCCTCCTCTTACAACCATTATCCTAGACTCCATATAGTCACTTGGCCAAACCATTAGGAACATTTCCTGCTCCTGTCCACTTATAAGGAAAAATTATGACAACGAACCATAATGTGCACGTTATTCAAACAAAACCGGCATTTTCTCTCAATGAACCAGGAACACTGAAGAACTGAGTTTTGCAAAACAGGCATCAGAGCCCTTTCTACATACTTCCTTCTCCCTCTACACAGTTTTGTGTGTGAAAACTGAAAAAACGAAACTTTATTCCTGCTTTGTCCCAAGGATCATATCTCGAATACCAATTTGTGTGTGTGTGTCTGTGCCTGTCTGTGCCTGTCTGTGCCTGTCTGTCGTTTGTGTGAGCCGCGGAAATTGTCTATTAAAGGCGAAATCACTAAGACTATATTTCAACTTGAATTGGAATGTTTCCTTTTGTGATCGTTGTTGTCGCCGTTGGAATCGTTCATCCTTGTCTCGATTATTTTTTTCTGTCGCACAAGAAGAAGAAAAAGATGCAAATTGGTATCATTTGTCTTACACGCACAAATGAAAGAGCTTGGCTGCAGACCGACCGGATACCAGGCATGTTAATCATTCCTCTCATTTCCGGTACGGCAAAGTTCTCAAATTCATCTCTCCTAACTGCAATTGAATAAACGAGCACAATCAGGGATAACAAAAAGGACCTCATTCAGACCAGATGGACAGAGAGATGATGATGATAATAAAAGAAGGGCATGGGGCACAGAGTGTATGGATATGGAGAAGTATGTATGTATTTGTATATGGATATGGAAATGGAATGCGTTAATTGCAATTTACCAAAAAAAACCATTGAACTGTAAAAAAGCGTTGTTGGCGAAATCAAACTTGCTAAAATGATTCGTATGTGTAGAGATAGGAAACTTACATAACTGCCATGATGCTGATGGATATAGCCCCGCCTGCCGATGGGGCAAGAGGTTTCTGTTTGCATGCACACATAGTGGCCAGGAGGACCCTCGCACCTCGTGCATATCCTCTGATGAACGTAATGCGGTTATAACTAAATAATTTTGATTGATTCTAATGGCCAGCTGATTGAATTTAGTTTTTAATTACTGTTGTGGTATGGAGGGAGATTTTTGTTGATTATATTATTTGAGCATTATGTTAGTTTTATTCGATATGTTTTAGACAAATACGCTAGATATTAAGTTTGGATTGTTTTTTTGTTTGTGTTTTTTGTTTATGAAGCTATTTGAATATAACACTTCCGCTTTTGTTTTATAGTTAGGTATAGGTAAGTACATTATATTGAGTGTTGCTATATTCGCATTTTGTCGTATTGATTTGGTTTGGTTTTTAGAAGTACATTTGGACAAATGATTTTGAGGATTGTTTTAGTATCTGCATGTGATTTTATCTTAAATGTTGTGTTTTAAATAAATTGAGCTGAAACAATTTCATAGTTAGGTTATATTACTGTTGGGAAGTGGTTTTTGGTGTTGAAATAATTAAGAGTAGATTTAATTGATAGGATATGCAATGTAAATCATGTGTGTAAATTATCATTTTCTGTAGGTGTAGGAAATAATATTATTTGGTTTGGTAACATACCATAAAATGTTTTATTTTTTGTTCAAAATTTTGTCAAACTAAGCTTTTATTTTTGTTTTTTGATTTAAATAAAGTGTCCCTTAAATATTAAAATTTCAATTCAATTCAAGAAGTGTATATAGTACAGTAAGCAACTCCAACTGTTCTGCAACACTTGTATCAACATAGGGTAAATGCACTGGTATCCAGACAGTGCTAGTGTCCGGACACTTGGTCATACATTTGAGAAACATAGGCATATTATGCAATAAAGGTATGAAATAAGTATCAAAATACAATCTTTTCTATATTTAACAAATGTATGCAAAGTTTCATGTACATTAACGCAGCACTGTAAAAGTTATGCGTCTTTTCAAGTTTTGCAGGTATTAGAGAAACATTAAAATGTCATTTTGAGTCTAAAAAAATAGTGGAGGCGTTTAAAAGATTTAAGTATTTCAGTCTTAATTAATTGACTCTAATAGAAAGTGACTAATTTGCTTTAAAATATATTAGATTTTATTATTTAAAGCATAAAAGTTAATAAAACTTAAGTTTTTGTCAAAATATTTGATGTCCGGGTACTGAAACAAATTTTGTTCTTCATTTTCAGTTTCCGGACAGAGTGTCCGGATACTGAAAATAAGAGAAAAATAATAAATGTATATTTTATTGACCTTAAATGAAAGGTACGTATATTCTAGATGATTTAATAAAAGAGAATTGTATTTTTCTCACGGATTTTCAGTATTCGGACAGGGTTTTCTGAGTGAGAAATCGGCTCTCCGGATACTAAAAAATAAAGTCCAGTATCTGGACAAGTGTATTTTGTATGAAATTTAAGGATTTTGTACATTGTAACCTTAATCACATTTCGAGGAAATGATCCTATAGGTCCTTACGAAATTTAAGGCTCTTGAGGATATTAGAAGATACAAATTAAGCACAATGAAAACAGGTGCTAAATATGACTCTTGAGTGGGCCAACTTGCTATGATTGTTTAAAAGAAAAAAAACATTAATTGAAAAAAACCTAACGAAAATTGTGTTTTATAACAAGGAATGAAGTGGCGGATTTAGAGAAGGCTATAAGCGCTTAAGCTGCCCACCCCCACAAGTTATTCCTAAAATGTTTTAATGATAGAATACAAAACATTACAATATGTAGAGTTCAAACCAGAGCTCTTGGATTCAAATTTGTATGGTGTATTCGTTTAACAATATGGTGGTTTTGAAAACTCCAGCGATTCAATTAGGTTCACTTTATACGTGCAGCATTGGGTCTAGTACAAACTTAAAGTATTTTTAAACATAAGACGAAACAGAAAGAATTATAATTCCTTCTTTCTATAATCAGATCCGACAAGAATTAGACTAAAAAACGGGTTTTAAAAAAATAAAATTTAAGTGTAAAAATAACTGATTCAACAAAACCTAAGCTAAGCTCTGAAAATTGTTGGAGCTTAACTCTAAAACTGTCAAGCCTCAAAATGAAGGCTAGATATAGGTAACATTTAAAGCTTTATATTGCACGTGTACATATGATATATGTTCCAACGTGTATTTTTTTTTTTTTTTTTTTTTTTTATATTAAGCGCGTGCAAAAGGGGTTGTGACTACCCTTAAGATGATATACACAGCACGAGCGATTAGGTAGATTGGAGGAGATTTAAAAGGAGATACCGATGCACATTGGTTTTGAACGTCTGTAGATCACAATGGGAGGGGAAAATTGAGCTGGGTAGAGCATTCCACATTCGAGTAGTGCGACTAAAGAAAGAATCTCTGTACTTAACAGTACGACTGAAATTGGGCTCAAGGGTAAACTGATGGGCATTCGTAGAAGCGCGAGTATTACGGTTGAATTGTTTAAGGGGAGGAATGCAACTGGCTATTTCACTAGAGCATTGTTTATGGAAATATACAATACCTGATCGAATTGTTCATGTATTAACACGTGTAGGGTCTTAGTTGTACATGTTTTTTTAGTAATACAGGTGTATTAAGTATTACGTTATCGCCCGCAAGCAGCAAAGAATTATATAAACAAAACTAGCCTTATTTGCCACCAAGGTTCTGATATCCGATGGGAGGTTCAAATAGAAACAAAATACACACTGGTTTTTTAATTACACGGTATACGCACCTTTGTACATACATAATGTATCAATGAGCGAAAAGGTTAATTAAAATTAAGTTAAAACTATATTTTATAAGACTTTACGATTTTTCATTAATTCTATTCAATAATGCACTAAAATTTCATACAAAACAATTGCGTCCGGATACTAAAACAAAAGCGTCCGGAAACTAAATTTTGCTGTCCGAATCGAACTTTTTTGACTTTTTATCATTTTAATATTTACAATGTTATATTTGCAAATTATGTGGACACTTTATCATTAAGAAATATCTACACTCTTTGAAACAATATAACTATCCACGGTAGCATTTAGAGTAAGGAAATGAGACGAAGTTAAAGTTAAGAAACACGTTAAGTGTCCGGATACTAGTGCGTTTACCCTATATCAAAGTCGATTTCAGTTCGGCAGATCGGCCATAGACCAAATCTATACAGGGACGTAAATTCTTGGAAAGATTAACCCTCAAAATTGCGCAGGATATCATTCATCTCAACTAAATCCAATTGTCCTAACTCAGGTACTTAAGAACTGGCGATGCATTGCAGCCTTGGCGGATTAAGATATTCATCGGAAATTGGGGTATTTTTATTTCCTTTATTTCTTACGATAGTTTAAGTATAATTTAAGTATCACAATTCTGTTAATACCTAATCCTGTCCTTAGAAATGAAAAGAGCAAACATCCTCCTATTTGACTATAGTTCCAAGTTTCCACATTTAGAATTAAGACGAATCAGTCTTCAGGCAGGGACTTTGTTATCTAGTTACATACATGAATTACCGATTCAATAAATGAACCCAAGGCAAAATAATGCCGTAAATATGCCACATTTCGTATTTCTTCTAATATGGACACGAAAAAAGTTGTACACGTGCACTTTTTTCTCATTTTATTGAATTTTTAACAAATGTTTTTAAATTTTTGATTGTGCATGCTAAATTGATTTATGTCGTGAAAACTCTTTAATTATATTTTTTTCATCAATAAAATCACTAGAAACAAATGTTCACTGGCGTATATACGTACTTTTTTTTTTAATTTATTATTTATTTGATGATTTTTTCTTTAGGTGATTGTAATCTTGTAGATTGCACACCTGCTCCGTAATTCGTGTCATAACCGAACGCTGTCTTATAGACAAGCACGCAACGTGGCCTGGAGCATTCGCAAACCATTTTTTTTTTTTTTTCAGAAGTTGTTTGAACGAAAAAGAGGAAGAAACAGTTTCTCACCTTCTCAGCACATGCCCTACCCTATCTCAAAGAAGCACCGTCCATCTAGGAGACTTATATACTTCAATGATCCTAGTAATCTGACGAACATAGACATGAGTATAGTCTCGTGCGCTTTTAATGAAGCTCCAACTGGATTTAATGAGTTGGGAAAAAATCTCTAGATTAACGTGACATCACAACGGACCAACTTATGGTCTAAGCGTATAAATTCTTTACTGGCAGCCACATCAAAATAGCCTTACCTAACAGTGGTAATAGCAAAATTATTTATAATTCAGGTTTTATTTTGAGGGATAAAAATTAAGAAAACAAATTCTAAACAGAAGAGACAAGAGGCCATCATTTCGAAGTCTAATTTTAACCAGTTAGAAGAAAATTTTTATATGATTTATATTGCAAGAAAACGGCCGAACGGATTCAGATATTTTGTTTCCATTATCTAATAACGAAAACAAAAAATTCAAAAGGCTTCCCAGTTAATTATTGGAATATTCGATACAAACTGAAAATGCTCTTTTCAATTGGATTTTTGTGTGAACTCTTGACCTAACCTCAGGATTCAAACGATATATGTATTTGTAAAGTTTTTTTTTTTGTTTTTGTATTTATTTGCTTGGGCTTTGTGTGATGTCTAGTTACCGATTTTTTCTTTATCATGGTTGTCATAATCCGAATAATGTTCTTACTCGTAAGAAAAAATTAAAACGTTGTAGATTAAATTGCACTTCCACTTGCACTTGATGATCGGCCACTGATTTAGCACTCAAGTTGCAATTATTCTCTTCGCATGTAGTTTTCGCTGAATATTTCCAGTAACTCCACGGTCAGTTCCAGCCTTAAATATATGTTTGAAATCTGCCTAAATTGCATGTTTGATTGGAGTTTTGTGTAAATATGTCAAGACACTCAAATTAAAATCTTTTTTTAGATTTGCCTACGTAATACGAAGAGCTTTGAAGTTCCAAATGGTTATACAAAGAGACAATTAAGTGAATAGATTTTTCAGAAGAAATAAATACTTAGGTTGAAGTTTGCTTCCTCATTTTTACTCTATTTTCATATTTCAATAGCAAATTTAAAACACCGTCACAAACGATTTTTTTTTTATTTGGAGAGCACAATTTCTGTCGGGTCAGCTAGGATAAATGATGTAATGGAGGACATGCGTGCGTGTCCAAGCATCAAAGAAAATAAACAAATAATCACTTACCTAATTGATGGTTTTTCTACTATATAAATTAATAAATAAGTAAAATTCTATTTGATGGTATATTCATTTTTCCAACAAACTCTAGGACACCTCGCGAAATAACACTTTTTGGCTACAAAACTTAAACAAACAAATTTTTAGAAAAAGCTTGTATTCATCAGTTCAAGGAGCATAATCTGCGTAGAACTTAATAGTTTACAAAACTAATTGACCCGATATTTTAAATACTTCTCGTTGAAGTGTTGACAAAACGATTTGAAGTACATGAAACGGTCAAGGATGGTACAAGACCACGTTTCTTAATTTTTGTTTGTTTTCAAATATACCTACATTTTGAAAATTGTTGAATGTATGAACTGTAATTATCATGCAATTAAAATGTACAAGTGACCTCAACTCCAGAAATAATTGTGTTTCGCCTAAGGTATAACAGTGAGCTCTTCAGTCAGTCTGTTATACCCTACTAACACAATTATTTCTGGAGTTGAGGTCACTTGTACTTTTTAATTGAATTTTATTTATTCACTCCACTTAAAACAGAAGTAATTTCAATATTTTAATATTTAAATTTCTTCATCTTCTTATTGTAATTATCGTGTTTAGTTACTCCGCAAAAAATTTTCAAAAGACACCTAAAAGTTTAAAATCAATTTATGTTTTGCAATTAGGTAAATTTTATTGAACACATTATTTTGATCTCTTATTTAATTATCCTTAGAATTTAGCATTTGATTAGAAAGTAAACTTTCGAGAGCCGTTTTTGCCCATGGAGCCTTCAATTGATTTTGATTAAAAAAAAACTTATTATTAATTAATTTGTTTATAATTATTCATTCTTTGTGACCTTTCTTAAAATGTTAAAATGGGCTTTAGGTCTATATTTGTATCTAAGTATCTAAATTAGACGACGTTTCAAACGTGGTTACGTTTTTCTTCAGGTCTCCAAAAATCATAATGATCATCTTACTTTCCTCGTTGTAGCCTCATATTTCTTTAGTCCATGCAAAATTCCGTTTCCCTCAGGCGATCAATTGTACTCAACATTTGACTAGTGAGAGCATTGTCAATATAAAAAATTGAGAGATTGATGTAAGTTGTGCTGAAATTAATAAAAATTACAGCCCTCACTTGTCAATTATGAGTCCAAGTGTGGTCCCCCGCGTCTCTAAACGCCAATTGTATAGACTAAAATTCCATTTAAAGCTAGTTTAAATCTAATATATCTTATATTCTAAAAATGATGGAAATATAATAAACGATTGCGTTAGTTCAATTGGGGTTTTCGTATGATAACACACACAGTTAAGTGCCATTCATATAAACTGCTTCTGCGAATAATTCTTTTAAAGTTATTTCTGAAGCTAATGTCATCTTATTCTTATTTAAGTTGTTTTACAAATGGAATAAATTATCATATTTAAAAACGTTAATAGAAAATACTGCGTTAAATTAGTAAAACTTTAAAAAAACACATTTTAATATTTTGTCAAATGAAAATTCACAGTCCACAAATTTAACAAGACGCATACCACAAAGATGCGAACAAATAATTCGCTCTAATTTAACCTCAAAAATAAAATGTTGGGTGTTACTCGTGTTGTTTGGTTTGGTTGCTTAAACAAAATGGGCACGACTGGATCGCACAAAACTTGCTCTCGTAGCTAACAACTTTAACGTAGCTTGAAATAGACAATGTACATGTACATATTTGTTGGTTCCATAACAATATGATATCATAAAAAAAAAAAAATTAAAACAATTTAAAATATAAATGATTAGGTACTATAAATTATTATAAATTACTTATTTTAATAGCTAAAACAGATAGAGTTCAAAAAAGAAGTATGCCATATGATTTGTTTAATAAATATGAATTTATGAAAAAAAAAATTCAAAAATCGTTAGAGCGTTTTCTTTTTTAAATTATTTGTTTATATATAAAAAATCTTGAACATTTTTTAAAATAAATAAAATATTTAATAAAATGCAATTTTCGGAAAATTAAAAAAATGAATTATCCAGTTTTAAAGATATTGAATTTTCAAAAAAAAAATTTTATATGCAAGATTGTTAGAATTGTAAGCGACCTTTTATACACAAATTTTGGTTGAAATCGGTATAGTAGTTAACGAGAAATTTGAAAACCAAAAAATCGGTTGTATTATATATATTATTTTAGTACCTCGTATTTTTTTTTTTTGAAAATCGTTAGAGCCGTTTTTGAAATAAATCAATGTTTGTATATCGGTTGTATGACAGGTACCAGGTACTTACCGTTATTTGTTGAGCTAAAAAACAAGTTGCGATTTCCCCTCTAGAGAATCACATAAGAACCTTAAGTCCAAAGTTTGAAGAAAATCGCTTTAGCCGTCCAGGCTGCAGGTCGAGGTACAGACAGACAGACGGACAGATAGACAGAATTGCTAGACCCATGTTTTTTTCGCGTTCTCTATCATCGTAATGTTAGGAAAAATTATTATCTCGAATTTTTTTTTGCGCGAATCCTAAACTTGCCCTATACAACGTATATCGCAAGTAAAAATGAGTGACTCCACAGTAAAAAGGGTAACATTATTTGCAAATAATTAAATATCTTTGTTTATTGCTTTCAAAAAACAGACAATAATTTTTGTTTATATTATTTGAAACTTCACTTTTTTATGACAGTACGCAGCTCTCTGCGACTTCTCATATGAATGAAATGTCAAATTCTGCGACCATTCGCAATTGGCAGACGCAGGTCATGGCTTCATATGAATGGCACTTGAGGCTGCCTTGCTTTTGCTGCGTTATGCATTAAAAACATTTGAATGTTCAACAACCGCTTGATAACTAACTTCAGTTAATTATTTTTTAAATAATCTTATAAATATTTGCTATACTAAATTGGTGAAAATATTAATAATTTTAAAGAACAATTTTTGACTACAAATACCTACATAACATTTTTAAATTCGTTAGTAGGTAAATATTAATTTATCTGCACCGCTCACATTTTAATGAGTACAAATTCCATGAAAATCAATTTCATGAAGAAAAATAATTATTTATTATAAATAAGCTTGTTTTTACCCTTGACACGAATGATGTTATTTATTATTATTTATTTTTGTTTGCTCAAAAGAAATCCTTTGCAATATCCATTATTACCTACCTCTCCTGCTATCCTCAACCAACAAACAAAATTTCAATCTACCAAAAAATAACCTCGAATGCTTTTTGTATTCAGCGAAACTGAAATAATATCAATTTGTTATTCAATAAATTTGGTCCCAGTTTCCGGTTTTGTTTTTTCTTTTTTTTTTCGTTCATTCTGCTATATTTTGAACAGTTAACGAACTATGCAATAAATATTAATTGTTTTGCCACCTACCGTTCTATGGATGCACATTCATTTTAGATATACGACGAGTATACGTCGCATAACATCCTGGCAATTTCCTTTTGTGAGCGAGCGTGCAACAGAAAAGATATAGTATGTGCTCTCTGGGAATAGAGGCGAGGTACACAAAAATATATTCAACAGTATAGAAATCTATAATTTTGCACAACAAATCGATTCATATGGAAGTTTGTTCAAAATAATAAAAGAAAAAAAAAAACTGATACATAAATTGAAACCCATAGATCCTCAGGCAGGATATGCGCGCAGTGAACTGAATTCGAGCATCGAGAATTTTCGAGATATACAATACACACTCTGCATCCTGGTGGCAATTGATGGCAAACTTATTTCGCGCTAGATTAATTTGTACCATAAATTTTGTTTTACTGTCTAAAAAGGATTTGTAGGATTTTTTTTTTGAAAAAAACCTTTTTATGATTATTTTTTTTATGTCAAATTTTGTCTAAAATTAAATTAAAAATTCCACTCAAAACCCAGTCCCTTTAACAATTTAAATCACCGTTTATTTAAATCAGACATGCATGCATAATTTATTAAACATAATCAAAGAAGCAAGAAATTGTACACAAATAGGAACAAAAATTTAAGTATAATCCCGCTTTAACGCTCGTGTGTTGCATCTAAATTGAAAATTATGTTTATGCCAAGAGGTATTTTCTTCTTTTTTTTTTTTTCTTTCAGAGATAAATAAATGAAATTCACGCCTTGATAATGATATGCTTTTCTAACCACGACATTGAGGGTTTTTAGTTGAGGGGTGCAACCTCAACCACCGCACTCTCCATCACCATATAGTTGGTACCTGTATACGCCAGCCAAAAAACCCCACCTTTTGCTCTATTTCTGTATGAAATTTTCACCTCAGACGTGGATTATACGTGTACTCACGTAGATTTAAAATAAAAATAAAGCAATATCTCCATTTTAGAGGAGCAAGAGCAACTATATATTTATAAAGAGAGGGATGATACAAAAATAAATACATTAAAAAAAACTCCCCTATACGTGTTGATTAAGACTTTCGTGAGTAGCAAAAATTAATGGGCACTAGTGTGCCAGTGTATATTTGTTTTTTTTTTCTATTTTTTTTAAATTTTAATGGAACATTTTCTAAAGGGTTAGAAAGGTTGTGTGGCCTTAAGTATCCATCCACTCTCAGTACCTACTGCACATCGTTTATTTAATGAAAGTTTAGAGCTGGCACGTGTTTTGTTGGTATAGAGACTTGATGTGAAAGAGTGATACAGTATCTCTTGCAGGAATCAACCTTGTATGGATTAAAAGTTTTATGGCCCTGTCAAACATTTTGTCAATTGACAGACTGACAATATAAAGGTAGTCGTTGTTTTTGCAACACAACATTTGGAAAATTTTGTTAAATTTTCGTAAATAAACGATCATGATGATTAAAGTTTTCTGATAATGAAGATATTTTAATTGGGAAGTTATCATGACCAAATGCTTGGCAAACACTGTTCGACAAACGAGAATGCACAGAAATGGGACTCCAACTATCAACGATTATATGCAATGCCTTGTTGAAGAGGTTATTGTGCGATGTATTGTGTTGGGACTACCACTTTCTACCACTTTTTGCTGTTCATGTAAACCTACCACATACAAACCTAATTCTACCACCTTTTGGTACTCACCTTTATTTAAATCAAAACACGTCATCGATGGAACAATGCCATCAGTCTTAGGTCAGGCGAGACATTTTACACCAAATATAATGAACCTAGAATTGATTTATAATGAGTGGTTTATAAGAAAATTAAAAGAAGGTATGGCCAATTTACTGTTTGAAAACATTTCTTCATATATGTTGGAGCTTTGTTGCTTACCGCATATCAGTTCTGTTGCGAAACGTAAATTTTTCCATTTGAAAAATACATACAATTAAAAAATAAATAAATTGTAAGCAACAACTGTTCACAGCATTTTAGCTGCAAGGGAAATTTTATTCATTGATTTTTAATCAGCTGCGTAAAGTTAGCATGACAACTTTCGAAAAAGTTAAATCTGAGTATGCCATTAGTTGCCGAGTAATTGCCGTAAATATGCCGTGGAATAAAAAAAATTGCCGCGCTACGGGTTTGCCCACAAAGGGCAATCCTGCTAACTTTATATAAAATTAGCATGACACTTTTTTGTTTCGGGCAAAAATAACTTTTGAGTGTGCAAGAAGTTGCCAAATAATTGCCGTTAATATGCCGAGACGAGAAAAAAATTGCCTCGCCCTTCGTTTGCCCGAAAAGGGCAATCCTGCTAACATTACGCGTAAAGTTAGCATTACCTACACTTTTTTATTCTGAGTCCAAAATTAAATTTAAGGATGCCAGTAATTGCGAATAATTGCCGTAAATAAGCCGTGAAGAAAAAAAAATTGGCGCGCCCATGGTTTGTCCATTAAGGGCAAAAACCCGTTTTCAGGCTAATTTGCGTGTAAAGTTAGCATGACACTTTTTTATTTCTAGCCGAACAAAACTTATGAGTAGGCCAAGAATTGCCAAATAATTGCCGTAAATAAGCTGTGAAGAAAAAACAACAGCCAACATTTTCAAGCTAATTTGCGTGTAAAGTTAGCATGACACTTTTTTATTTTTAGCCAAACAAAACTTCTGAGTATGCCAAGAATTGCCAAGTAACTGCCGTAAATAAGCCGTAAAGAAAAAAAATTGCCGCGCCCTTCGCTTGCCCATGAAGGTGGACAAATGGTGGACATGCTAACGTTTTTATGTACCTATTTTAATTATATAAAATGGTAGTTTCTGTATAATTGTGAAAACCCTATATAACACATACGTAAATGTTAAGTATAATGTGATTAAGTTTTTAAATCGTCTTTTCATATGGCGATATAGCCTAGGTGGTTTTTACAAATAAAATTACACTTCAGAATAAAAAGAAACATCTGCATCATATTAACAAAAATAATAAAACAAATTGTACGGAAGTGAGCAAAATGACACGGACAAAATAAATTTACTTTCAAACAAAAATAAATACTTTTCAATGCAATTATTTGTGAAAACAACATTACATTCTGGTTAAGACATTATTTTTTATCTGCTCCACATGAATTTTCTTTTTTGCAGTTCGATTCAAAGATTCGTGTTTTTAACATCAAAAACTTTTGGTTTTTAGTTCGAAGGTTTGTTTTTTACAAGCTCTATTTAAAATCATAAAACCTAAGCTTTAAGAAATATTAATTATTGGTGCCTTTTTCGTGTCTACATCATATCCGAATTCCGAAGCCTACCTAAATCCATGTATTTTTTATAATTATAATCGCATCCGAGTGTGGAGAGGGGGATGGGGAAGTATGTCAAACCGATTATGTTTTTCTTGGTAATCTGGGCACATGATACATGAATTAAGGGTAGTTTTTATTTTGCAATCTAATGAATCCAAAATAAGTGTAATACAACCACCCTGAACAAAGTAAGAAAAGACTCAAAAGCATCAATGCAAATATATTATTCCCAAGGTTGTTTTATGAGGTGGAAGGAAAATATGGGTTATAAACCAAACATTTTATTTTAGGTAGGCAATTATTCGGCAATTCTTGGCATACTCAGAAAGTTTTTTTTGACTAAAAATAAAAAAGTTTCATGCTAACCTTACACCCAAATTAACCTGAAAATGGTTTTTTGCCCTTTATGGGCAAACCATGGGCGCCGGATATTTTTTTCTTTTACACTAAATTTACGGAGATTATTTGGCAACTACTGGTATACTCAAAAGTTATTTTGCACCAAAAATAGCCCGAAACCCGTTTTTTGCCCTTTTTGGGCAAAAGAAGGGCTTGGTAATTTTTTTCTTTTACGGCAATTACTGGCGTCCATAAATTTTTTTTGGACTAAGAATATAAAAGTGTCATGCTAACTTTACGCGTAAGTAAGCTGCATTGCCCTTTTTGGGCAAACTAAGGGCGCGGCAATTTTTTTCTCTTCACGGCTTATTTACGGCAATTATTCGGCAATTACTGACATCCTTAAATTTTATTTTGGACTAAGAATAAAAAAGTGTAATGCTAACTTTACGCGTAAAGTTAGCAGGATTGCCCTTTTTGGGTAAACCATGGGCACGGCAATTTTTTTTTTCTCCACGGCTTATTTACGGCAATTATTCGGCAATTAATGGCATCCTTTAATTTTTGTTTGGCCTACTAATAAAAAAGTGTCATGCTAACTTTACGCGTAGAGTTAGCAGAATTGCCCTTTTTGGGCAAACGAAAGGCGAGACAATTTTTTTCTCTTCACGGTATATTTACGGTAATTATTTGGCAAATTCTTGCATACGCGAAAGTAATTTTTGCCCAAAAACAAAAAAGTGTCATGCTAACTTTATATAAAGTTGGCAGGATTGCCCTTTGTAGGCAAACCCGTAGCGCGGCAATTTTTTTGATTCCACGGCATATTTACGCAATTACTTGGCAATTAATGGCATACTCAGATTTCACTTTTTCGAAAGTTGTCATGCTAACTTTACAGGGCTTTTTTAATCGCTACTATTTTAATCAGTGTTGTAGTTAAAAAGCCAGTTGCATTCCTCCCCTTAAAAAATTCAACCGCAATACTCGCGCTTCTAGGAATGCCCATCAGTTTTCCCTCGAGCCCAACTTCGGACGTACTGTAATGTACAGAGATTCTTTCTTCAGTCGCACCACACGAATGTGAAATGCTTTACCCAACTTTCCCCTCTCATTTAGATATGCAAACATTCAAAACCATCGGTATCTCCTTTTAAATCAACTCCTACTTATCTAATCGCTCGTGCTATGTTAAAAACATTTTAATGGTATTCATAACCCGTTTTGTGCGTGCGGAATATAAAAAAAAACTAGATTTTCTGACGGTTTATAAAAAACAAAAATAATTGTAATTTTTTGAAGTCTTAACTTATTTTATTATTAATTCTAACTGCTGTTATAGATTTAAGTTTTTGGTTTGGAAAGAGTCTAAAATGAAATTGTATATGTATTTGAATTGTATGTATATTAATTGCTTCCAGATACCCATAATGTGATCTTTGAAACATAAAGAACTGAAATGTTGTTTACCTATTTTATTTTTGTATGTGATTTATTTTCAATAAAGTTATTGAATATACGATTTGTTACATAAAAATGGCTTTTAATGTCTACCACTTTTCTACCACCTTTTTGACAAACTTTCTACCACTCTTTGGCTTCTGCGAAGTCCCAACACTTTGTGTACCTACTTTATTTTCCTATAAAAAGCTGTTGAGGTGAATATAGTGGGGCTTGAAAGATATGTATTGGAAGTTTTGTTGGCAAAACCTCAAATAAATGAATTTATTGAATCTGAAGATCAGTATCAACGCAGCATTTCATTGTGCACAGCATATCCAATATCCATATTTCATAAAAAAAAAAATAAAACCCGCATTGCCTTTGTGAGTGGTCGCTTTAAAAGAAGGTGGTAAGGGTAAAGACGGAGGAGAGAAGCTTATCAAACCAATACGTTTAGTGCGGCACAATTTTAGCATAATGGCACATGATTTACGACTATTCTTTAATGCTGAATCTAATACAGTAAAAATAATACAACCAACAAATCCTACAAATGTTAGCGTTTTAAAAATGGTAATTATAAAAAAAAATATGCACGAATCAATCTCACGAATTTGCTCTCATAACTAACAACTAGAATGTAGCTAGACATTGACGGTGTTGACATAGTAATGGTTTACTAATTTTCTTATATCGTTAACGAAAAATTAATAAAAACATGTTAAAATAGTAATTTTGAATTTTTTTTTATTTAATACTAACAAATTTGGAAAAAAGATTAAAAATAAAAAGAAATCATTTTTTTTTTTTTGATATTATTCTTTCGTAAAAAAAAATATTTAAACAAATTTCAAATGCAATATTTGTTGAATAACTGAGAAGTACTGAATCGCAAAATAATGATAAAATCAACCAAGGCAATGCGGCTGAAAATGGCACAGTATTGCCCAGTTTCAACTGGATGCCACCTGTGGAACTTTACGAGATAATTAACATCTAATTCTCAATCCACTATGCCAACAAAAATCTTTGCTTTCCTTCTATTCCTTCTAACTAGTGCCGTACATTGCATTTAAAAGACCTGAGGTCTTACAGGCATATTATTATTATTACAATAATGACGAGGTATGAGCGAATATACCTTAATAAGTACAAAAAATGCAATTAAAAAAAAAAAATTTTTTTTCCAATATTCGTATTTTTTGTTGAAAACGAGGTATTTAAATCGTAAGAGGCGTTTTTGAGACAACATGCACGATCGACCTGCTAACTTCACACTGGGAACGATACTATATCCCGCCCCACAAAATCCCGCGTAACGAAATCACGCCGATTAAAATTGAATTTTTTGGAGTGACAGGTGACACACGCACAGAAAAATATTGGAGTAACGAAATCCCGCCGATGGGCAGCGGGATTTTATCGCTCCTATTTGGCGGGATTTCAATACTTTTTGAAAAAGTACTTTTTTGTACTTTTAAAAAAAAAAAATTTTTACTTATGATAAAAAATATTTTTTTTAAGTTTTGGAAAAAAAAAACTTTTCTTACCAATTTTTTTTTTTTTTTGATTTTTTAGCAAAAAAAAATAATATCTCTTTGAAGAAAATTTGGAATTCTGAAAAGAACTTTTAATTCAAATTGGCCCTAGACCGCAATCTGGGGCAACAATTTCCAGTAACTCACTTGCTTAAGTACTTTTATTGGACGTCGAATTTTTTCACAGGTTCGAATAAAATTTATCGTCCAATAAAAAGTATTTAAGCAAGTTAAATTCCGGAATGTAATTCAGTTCTTCTTAGAACTCGGTCGTGGCAGGACCTAAAAACAGCTGAGATATATCTAAAATTGTGGTTTAATTTTGTTAGGTAAAAAAAAGAGTTAACTTTTTTGCAAAAAAAAATTTTTTTTTTTTTTTTTACAAGAAAAAATTATCTTTAAAAAAAAAATTTACTTTTTTACAAAAAACTAAGCTTTTTTTTTAAATCAACTATTTTTAACAGAAAAAAAAAATCTATTTTTTTTATCGAAAACTACTATTTACTGTATTGTTATTGGAGCGTGAGCGGAGCGTGAGCGTGAGCGGAACAGAGAACCCGAAAAGTGGGTTTAAATCCTTAAACCCAAGAAGCGGGCCAACCTAAGCGGAGCGACGGCGACGGAGTCGAGTGAGCGGGACAAAGGACCCGAAAATGGGGTTAAAATCCTTAAACCCGCGAAGCTGGGCACCCAAGGTACTGTTTACTACAAAAAACTTTGATAACAGATCGACTGACAACTTAGGCGCCTGCCAGACGACTGAGCATACCCTAAGCGGAGTCGCGTGAGCGGGGCAGGGGACCCGAAAAGGGAGTTAAAATCCTTAAACCCGCGAAGCTGACCACCCAAGATACTGTTTACTACAAAAAACTTTGATAACAGATCGACTGACAACTTAGGTGCCTGCCGGATGACTGAGCATACCCTAAGCGGAGCGTCGGAGTCGCGTGAGCGGGACAGAGGACCCGAAAAGGGGGTTAAAATCCTTAAACCCGCGAAGCTGGCCACCCAAGGTACTGTTTACTACAACGAACTTTGACAATAGACCGACTGACAACTTAGGCGCCTGCCAGACGACTGAGCATACCCTAAGCGGAGCGACGCAGTCGCGTGAGCGGGACAGAGGACCCGAAAAGGGAGTTAAAATCCTTTAACCCTTGAAGCGGGGCACCCAAGGTACTGTTTACTACAAAAAACTTTGATAACAGATCGACTGACAACTCAGGAGCCTGCCAGACGACTGAGCATACCCTAAGCGGAGCGACGGAGTCGCATGTGCGGGACAGAGGACCCGAAAAGGGAGTTAAAATCCTTAAACCCGCGAAGCAGGCCACCCAAGGTACTGTTTACTACAAAAAACTTTGATAACAGATCGACTGACAACATAGGCGCCTGCCAGACGACTGAGCATACCCTAAGCGGAGCGACGGAGTGGCGTAAGTGGGACAGAGGACCCGAAAAGGGACTTAAAATCCTTAAGCCCGCGAAGCGCTCCATACTTGCAGTTTTATTTTTTTGTATTTCAAGAAATGCAAAATAGAAAACAAAAATCATACTGCTGTACTTAATTCACTGTGAAGTTAGGAGGTCACTCGATTACACCCACTAATTGATTAACTGCAAAATCAGGAATAGAAATGCAAACAAAACTGCAAATTACTGCGTTGGTCCCATTTACTCTAGGTGAAAGTTGCCATGCCAACTTCACACACATATTATATTTATTTGTTTTAAGATGTTGGTTATTTGGTTATTTCATAGTACAAATAAAATACGACACATAATTATAACAAAAAATTCCGACCCTCATTTAAGTTGGTGAAAATGTTACATTTTCCACAAAAATGAAAAACTAAAAGAATCTATAAGAATGTCCTGTAGGAATGATTGTTTTTTTAGGGGGAGGTTTTTGTACATCAGGCGGAAAAAAAATTGGTACAATCTTTTAATATGATTTCAAGGCACTTTTTTAGTGGAGAACCTAGCTAAGGTTGTTTGGCACCCTAACCTTTGCCTTGAACTTGGTTTGTGGACATTACAATGGTAAATAATAAACATACAATAGTCTAAAAACATAAAATCGATGCAGGTGTATTTTGCATCACCTTTCTTGTTAAACCGACATTCTACCGGCCTTACAGAGCGTGAAAAAGAAAATAAAAGAAATCATTCTATGTGTATACAAACATATATACATATATATGAACCTAGAAGTCCTGGAGGTCCGTTCTGTGCAATTACTCGCATGCACCCGTGAACTAAATTAATTCCACATTTTGGCTAGAGTGCCACTGCCACATTAGCAGCCCTATGCTGACAACATAATTCACTCCTACACTCTTGGACATTTGCTTATATTTTTTTCTTGCACCAAATGTCCTTTTTCATCCTTCCCTCCACTGGACTATATTCTAACAGTTTTGTGCTTTTGTTCATGTTGAACGCGTTTAACATGCGAAACACATTCAGTTTTTTTTTGTTGTTGTATTTTTCTAGAGGACGCATGTGATGCAAGCAAAGTCATCGAGAACACGGGGAAATTACGATGTAGAGGATGAAATAACTTCGTCCTTATGTGCATGCACGTCGTTGATATCGCGTAAATGGTGTTCTTAATTGACCAAAACCAAGCAAGGTAGGTATGTAGAGATTGTTCAATTTTAGGGCACGAGACAAAAAAACACATGGGTAATTATGACAGAAAATATCTAAAATAAGCAACTAGGTCATGCTTAACAAATTTGTATAAACATAATTTTGTACATCACACAAGCTAAAAAAATCAAAAAAAAAACTTTGCCCAAGATAACATATGAAAGACCAATCAGGACCTAGAAGAGCTTAGGAACACTTTTATCTTTATCTTTTTTTACACATATTTTTATTTAAGAAATAATAAGAATCACTCCAGTTCAATGCCGAGGCCGAGGCGATAAAATAATTTATGCTTCTTCTTTATCACAAAATTCATAATACTATATAAACTTTTTAATATTCAAACCACGTTCACTCTAAATCAGATTTAATCGCATATCACAGCAAGGTCAGCACTTAGGCATTACCCCCTCTAAACGATTTTCAACAACCAAGAGTCTGAGTAGGTTTCTTGAGAGAACAATTTGACGAAGACAAACAATTGAGATAAAAAAAAGTTATTCATTAAAAGGAAATTTTAACTTTTCAGTACTTTTTTGAGTTTTAAGTGATAAGCTCTGGATGTTATTTTCGTATTATCGTAAAATCTTAAAAGTGCTAATGGAAAATTATTTTTTTTTATTTGGAGAATGTGGGAGAGTAAAGAATTTGATTTTTTTGAGATTTCTTTTGAGATACAGAATGTTTAAAAGCTCAACTATCAATGGCAAGTCTTGTCCTTTAAACAACAACTAGCTGAACCATCCAACTTTGTTGCGCCCAAATTCGTTAATTTGATGAATATACAAATTGCGAGCATGCACTGCGCATGTTGTTTTGTGTAATTCGGTAATTTCAAATTAAGTATTAAAAATTCTATTAAATACAATGGAAATAACTCAAGTGTAACCAGTATTACATTGTCCATGAGTTTCAAGCCCACCGAAATGATTGACGTGTCAATTAACCTTCCACTTTGGGGACAGTTCAGTTGAATCAGGAAAAACTTTCAAATGGATTTGTTGCATTGTTTTCATTTGGTTTTAATACAAATGCTACACTTACATGTCGACGACAAATAACTCATTGAATTTTTTGATACAATTAAAATTTTCCCTTATGCAAATTCAACTGCAAATTCTTTTTTTTTTAGCTGATCGTAATTTCTTACAAAATGGAACAAAAAGTTTCAGTGATATGAGTTGTAATTTCAGTAATTCCGCTGACAAAATTGCGCACAAGACAAAACTCGTTGGGATTTCAATCAGGATAACTTGTCGGTAGGATGACATATTTGTTCCTATTCCCTATGAACGACCATCAGGAAAAAATATTAAATTTTATACTTTTTTAAACTTTCCCTGATGTGTTTTCGTGATCTATTTAACTGGTCCCTTTTTCACTGAAGTGCTTTAAGGCAGACGGGCGGGCGGGTACACGTACAAAGTGGGATGTTTGCCGACACGTGAGAATTCAAGATTGATGCCACAAACATCCTGCGATTGTCCTGGTGACTGGGAGCTGACAACGCTTAAATTCGAATGACAAATCGCTCGGAATAAGCGAAATCCGCGGAATTAAAACATATTCGCCTTTGAATTTTAACATCAAAATCATCGCTTGAATGACATTTGATTTGAGATTCTTCATAACCAATCACGTTCCATTACAAAATTGTGTGGCGGCAAGCTCCCTCAGAATATTTTGTAAGACTGTAACTCATCGGCGATTTGATATTTTATAAAGGGTTTGCCAAATAACTTTGTTTTTTTTTGAAAATGCATCATCAACATTGAGTGTAGCTTCGGCTGTGTGGCACGTAGCGCCGTCCTGTTGAAACCAAATGTTGCCAATATCTTCCTCTTCAATTTTTGTGAACAAAAATTCGTTCAACATGGCCCGATAACGATCGCCATTGACTGTAACGGCCACTCCTTGCTCAGTTGAAGAAAAATGGCCCAATTATGCCTCTGGACAAAAATCCGCACCAAACAGTGACTCGTTTTGGGTGTATCGGCTTTTCAATGTATGCGTGCGGGTTTTCTGTGCCCCAAATGCGACAATTTTGCTTGTTTACATACCCGCCAAGATCAAAATGAGCTTCATCTGAAAAGTTGATTTTTTTGGCAAAATCGGCAAAGTAATGTCGCAATATTTCCCAACGTGGTTCAAGCATATACACAACCATATTCCTTTAGCGGAAGGATAAAACTAATTATCTGTTAAATCACACATGAGCTAAGGGTTACCATTCACGAAATAAGTACTAGTTGAAAAAAAAAAAAACGTTAGATGGCGGACCCTTTATTTTATGACGAAATTCAAATGATCAAGACCCCTTTTTCGCAGGAAAAAATCGCTCGTTTTCTGAACTTTATTCTGGAAAACATTTGCGATGGGGCGTCGTTATAAATTGGGGCATCTCAGGCCGGTGACTAAGTCAAAATCACCCCATTGCCTACCGTCAACAATTGCTTGGAGAACATTGCAGCAACTCGCATGTTCGTTTTCAATTGCAATCGCCATAAAGTGGACGCATTCAGTCAAGCGTTCAATTCATCTGCCGGAGTTGATCTGGGATTAACAGGCAGTGTCTAACAAAAATCACCTGACAGCAAAATCTTTGCGCCACCCGAAACGTCTTTCATCATTTCGTTAATCTTTTAACGTGCGATTCAGGACTTCCAGTGAGCGTTTGTGAGACCAGATGATAATCTAACATTGCTAAAATACAATAAGAATATGAAGATATTTAAATATTAAAATATTGAAATTACTTCTGTTTTAAGTGGAGTGAATGAATAAAATTCAATTAAAAAGTACAAGTGACCTCAACTCCAGAAATTATTGTGTTTCGCCCAAGGTATAACAGTGGGCTCTTCAGTCAGTCTGTTATACCCTACTAAGACACACATTTTGGTCGATGTTTACCGACTCTTATAAAAATCACAGCAAAAAGATACTGTGAATTTTATTATTCCAGGGGAATTTGTTTAAATTCGTGCACCTAGAAAATAAATACCCGTGGTCAGGTTTTTTATAATAAGAATATGAAGATATTTAAATATTAAAATATTGAAATTACTTCTGTTTTAAGTGGAGTGAATGAATAAAATTCAATTAAAAAGTACAAGTGACCTCAACTCCAGAAATTATTGTGTTTCGCCCAAGGTATAACAGTGGGCTCTTCAGTCAGTCTGTTATACCCTACTAAGAGACACATTTTGGTCGATGTTTACCGACTCTTATAAAAATCACAGCAAAAAGATACTGTGAATTTTATTGTTCCAGGGGAATTTGTTTAAATTCGTGCACCTAGAAAATAAATACCCGTGGTCAGGTTTTTTTATAATAAGAATATGAAGATATTTAAATATTAAAATATTGAAACTACTTCTGTTTTAAGTGGAGTGAATGAATAAAATTCAATTAAAAAGTACAAGTGACCTCAACTCCAGAAATTATTGTGTTTCGCCCAAGGTATAACAGTGGGCTCTTCAGTCAGTCTGTTATACCCTACTAAGAATTTGAACAAATTCCCCTGGAATAATAAAATTCACAGTATCTTTTTGCTGTGATTTTTATAAGAGTCGGTAAACATCGACCAAAATGTGTGTCTTAGTAGGGTATAACAGACTGACTGAAGAGCCCACTGTTATACCTTGGGCGAAACACAATTGCTAAAATACTTTCTCCATACCAGAGTTCTTTGAAATGTTGCATGTAAATTCTTCATCCAATTGCAGGTTCATCTTGCAATTTCAATGCAAAATAGTTCTACCGCCTTTTAACAGAGTAGCCGTATTCCCATAAGAGGCGAGTACCAAAGCAATCTCATACGACTCGTAGTCAGCGTTGCCAATGTGACACGAAAGTGCATTTTTGACACGGGATTTTCTTCGTGGCACGGTAGCACGCAAAAATTCAAAATGGCACGATTTTGAAATCTCCATTAGTTTAGTTTAATTTATTAATAATTATTGTAACAATCATAGTAAGATAAATCTTATTAAATGTTCTTGAAGTGTATGGTAGCTTAAGTGATAACAATTTTTTTGTTTAAATAAATTGAATTAAAAAAAAAATAAATAAAAAAGGTGAATATTTAAATGGTGAATAAAATAGAATGAAAAAATTTACAATTTACAAGAGAAACTGTAGGAAAAAAAGGATACATTTATATAAATTAATTATTTCCTACTTAATTTTGGTTAAAGAATGAAAATGAAATGAACAAAAGAAGAAAAAAAGAAGGTTAGGAGAAAAATGTCTCTTAAAAAGATAATATGTAAGTCGCTTTGATTTAAAAAGAAGTCATATAAACGTTTCTGAAATTGTTGTATGTTATTCAGCTATCGCAAGTAAGCTGGGAGTGAGTTCCATAAGCGACAAGCAGCTTTGAAAAATTGTCTCTCAGATGTTAGACACGTTAAACGAAGGAGAATTAAATATGTTGTTCTGCTTGAAACCGAAAGCCGGATTTTCTCATAGAGATATGTTGGTTGGCGTGTACTTAAGATTTTGAAAAGTTGAGTTACTGTGCGAAATATGGTTATATCTTTTTAATCCATAAATTTATCTTATGGTACTATTGAACGCTACATTTAATTATTTTTGCTGGTGACGTCGCAATTATGATAGATTTCACATCCGTACGTAAGAACCGGAATATTTGCCAGTAGCATTTTCGTTTTAATCGGTGTAAGGTCCTGGGCAGTCCATAAAGTTCTTAGAATCTCATAAGATTTTCCCACTAATAAGTTTATGCGATTGCTTCACGTTAGGGTCCTATTAAAAACCACACCCAGATTCCTTTAAGTGTTTGGAAATTCGAAGGCAGTGCCCTCGCGAGTTTTCATTTCTGAGCGAAAATTCCTGTTGTCAGAACAGTGTTAAGGATGTGAGTAAAATACGGCAGTAGCATGGGGAAAATAGCTTTAAAAAACACGGGATTTACTTCATCAACTCCTGAACTCCTGCAGCATAGCATTGGATTTTATTGAAATAAAACTTTCTACAGCTTCAGTATTACTTACACCAGCAAAGCTAAACGAGGAGTCTATTAAAAGCAAAGTTGGGGTAGTAAGAAAGTCATGTTCTCCCGAAATTTCATTGTTTGGAGTAGATACAAATTTTATGTTAAGCTCGTTTTTGTCGATATTGTTTTGAATAACTGATTTTTGCTTACCAACTCTTTGTTTACGAAGATTATCCCAAAGGTTTCGACCATCAGCATTTATAACCAGTCAGTTTGAAAAATATTGTGCTTTAGCAGCTCTTATTTCTAAAACAACTTTATTTCCCAGCGCTATGGACCTCTTCCACTCGAAACAGTATCCAGCTTTTATAAGCTTGATCCCTTTTGTTCATGACTTCTTTTATAATATTACTAAACCAGGGCTTTGATAAACATTTAATTTTCTTAACTTTTATAGGAACGTGAGAATTATATAAGCTTAGATTTTCATTCAGAAACGCCACTTGATCATCTGGTGAAGACAAAATATAAATGTAATCCCAAGAAATCGAGCGAATATGTTGTTATTTTACTTAAATTTCATATTATAATAATGTAGATAAATTATTTAACGAAATAAGTCAGAACTTTAAGAAAACCTTAAACAGATTGAACCAAATGACGTACAAATCAGTTTAAACTTATATTTTTTCATAGTACATGAAATGATCAAGTGTTAGTTTTTGTTGCATTTAATTACACCAAGTTAATACTGATTTTTTTTTTAATTAGAAGAACTTGTTTTTTTTCACGTGTTTTTTACTTGCGATATACATACGTAGTATTAGTATAGGGCAAGTTTAGGATTTGTGCAGAAAAAAAATTCGAGATAATAATTTTCCCTAACATTAAGATGATAGAGAACTCGAAAAGAGTGGGTCTCGCAATTCTGTTTGGCTGTCCGTCCGTCTGTCTTTACCTCGACCTGCAGCCTAAACGGCTGAAGCGATTTTCTTCAAATTTTGGACTTAAGGTCCTTTGGTGATTCCCTAGAGGGGAAATTTTTTGTTTAGCTCAAAGAATAACGGTACCTCCCATACAAACAATATACAAAAATTGATTTATTTCAAAAACGGCTAAAACGATTTTGAACAAAAAAATTACGAGCTACTATAATTACTACAATTTGGTAAAAAAAAAAATTTTTTTGTAACGGTTATTAACGGTACCTGTCATAGAACCGATATTTTGGTTTTTAAATTTCTCGTTAATGGCAACACTGATTTCAACCAAATTTTGTATGTAAGAACTCCTTTACAATTTTAACAGTTTTGCATATAAAATTTTTCGAAAAAATAATTTTTGGATTTTTAAAAAAAATATTGAATTTTTATTTTTTTGAAAATTCAATATCTTGAAAACGGGTCAGTGAATATTTTTTTAATTTGGGTAAAATTGTATTTTATTAACTTCTAAAAGTTTGCATACCAAATTTTATTTTTAAGGATTTTCAACAATTTTTATATATAAAAAATTAATTTTTAAGATAAGCGCTCTGACGATTTTTGAATTTTTTTTTTCATTTTTCATCAGGTAGCATACTATTTTTTAGCTCTATCTGTTTTAGCTATAAAAAAATTATATTAAATTATAGTAATAATTTATATTTTAAATTGATTTTAAAACTTTTTTTAATGATATCATAATGTTATAAAACCACTATTAGGGTGCGCCTTATTTTGAAACTTTTGAAATTACGTTCTCCCAACGCTTAACTTGTTCTTTCTCATGAAAAACAAAATGACACAAGAAATTTTACAAATCGGATAAAATTTAGGGGTCGCTACCTCGCTTTGAAAATTTACCTGGCCAGCCCAAATAGCAACAACTATTATTGGTTTGAATCATCTTATAAGAATTCAGTATCCCTTGGAGTTTTTTAGTTCCCTGGAATTTTATATAGTATCCGGAACGTCCTCCGAAAAAAATGTCGTGTACCTACCCAAAGAAATATTCCGTGACCTGAAAAAAATTCCGTGCAATCGATTGCTTATAAGAGTAAACTCCATCGGAAATTTTGTGACAGGTGAGACTGTCGCAAATGCAGTTTATGAGGCAGCTATTGCATGGGGAATTGAAGATAAAGTTAAGTGCTTAGTTGTTGACGCAACATTAGTCAATACGGGAAGAAGAAATGGGGCATGGCTTCTTCTTGAACAAAAAATGGACAAGGAAATGCTGTGGTTGGCATGCCGTCACCACAACCACATCCATGAGATCGTGTTGGAAGAAATGGTCACGAAATCACTGGGACCATCAACGGTTCCTGAAATTCTTATTTTTAAAAGATTCAAAATGCATTGGCCCAACATCGATCGACAAAAATACGAAACAGCCTTGTCCAATAAAATTTTCCCAGCCGCAACTATTGAAATCAAAGAAGAAAAAGATTGCCTTTTCTACATCTCAACTCCAAAAGTTCCAGCCACGAGATGGCTACAAGGAACTTCTGGAACTAACAGTTATTTTCTTGGGAGGAGTTTCTGAGAAAAAATGTCATTGAAAGCTCCAGCTGGACATCACCGTGCTAGATGGTTATCGAAGGCTATCTACTGCCTTTAAACATGGATGTTTCGCAGTCAGTTCAAGCTAACAAAGAGGGAACAACAAGGAATTCGTTATATTTGCCAATTTGAGAATCTGTGTAAGGACCTGGCTGACTTTTTCTTTTTCGACGTCAGCTCCACGAAATGATATGGAACTTCTCCAAAATCTTGAAAGCTACAACAAAATAAATGAAGTTATTTCAAAAGTAGCTCTCCAAAAGTTCCTGGGGCATTTGTGGTTCTTGTCGGAAGAACTTGTCGTTTTTGGATTTGTCGATGAAGGAGTTACCAATGAAACAAAAAAGGAAATGGTTTCCGCCCTCGAAACAGAAGGAGTAGATAATCCCTTAAAGCGATTAACGGTGGATATTGCTAATATTCAGTCAAAAGGGTTGGAAGATTTCGTTAGCTCAAATACGCGGCGGTTCTTTAATATCACTGCATTTTCATCTGAGTTCTTGACTAAAGACGTGGATGAGTAGCCCGAAGACGAGCCCTATAATGAAATTAATCATTTAGAACGCAATATAAGAGTGGTCAACGACATGGCTGATAGAGGAGTAAAGCTCATGGATGAGTACAACAAGCTACACACTTACAATAAATAACAGAAGCAGTTTCTCTTATTGGCAGTTAAAGACTATACAGAAAGAAATAACCTGACAGGAAGAAATCTACATTGATGAAATGCAAAAATCATCATTTTTATGTTTATCTTTCATGTTTGAATGTTTATTAAATAAATAAAATAAAATCTGTTACCAAAACTTTCACTTTTGTTTTTTATAATAAATTTCACAAATTTACTATATGATGGAGGTCCCTGTAATATTAAATTGCCGGTAGCGACCTCTAAATATTGTTCAATTTTTATAAAATTTTCAGATAATTTTTTTTTTCATTTAAGAGAACAAAATAGTGGGTTGGGACGGTCAAAAATAACAATTTTCATTTTTTGCCTGATATAAGGCCCACCCTAATCAATATATATCAGCGAGAAAGAAAAAAGCCCCTACATTGACAGTGGATACATTTTATTTCTTATGTATTTGTATTTATACAGGGTGTCCAGTAAATAATGGATAACCATGGAATGCCTCACTATAGACTTTATGACCGTCCTGAAAACTAATAAAAATAAAGTCCATCCCAACCACAAAAAAAGATATGTGCATTTTTTTGTTCCGTGCATTATCTTTTGCGTTACTTTACGTTTTTGAATACCACGACTACAAGTGAATGAATTCTACCGTTTTTTTTCGTAGCAATATTTGACATTGTTTGTGCCAAAACATAAGAAGACAAAAATTATAATAACTGTTGGAATTCTTAGAGAAAAAAATTATTGAACTTTGATTTTCGATGCAAAGTGTGAAAGAAAATAATTTTTGAAAAAGTTAAATCATCTCTGGTATGAAAAAATGCATGAATACCTAAGTGGCCAACTATTTTAAAAACGTGCGCGTTAAATCCAGATTTCAAAATTGTATAATTTATTATTGCATCTTGAACCAGTAGAAAGTTATTGGTAAAAATCAGCAACAAGAGAGTCAATTTAGCAAAAACAAATGTTTTAAAAATTAGCAAATTAAACGTGAAAATAATATTATGCGTCCAATTTGGTAGATTTTTGATTGATTGCCTGTTTTTATGATATTACCCTAGTGGTAAATCCAAGCTTTTCACTTCTAAGGCCGTTTGCAACATTACCAAAAATGTCAACAAAGTGCAAAAACGGCTACATTTTCAAGCTTGTTTTGAATTATACCTGGTCTATTGGGTCCTAACAAAACCATAAAATATTTTCGCAGTTGCTTTTAGTTTATTTATTTGTTACTTTCTTCAAACAAATTGCTAGGCTTTTGAGCCAACTTTCAATCACTTGACCACTTATTTAGAAAAGAAAAACAAAAGTAGATATTTTTTTTTTAATTTAAAACAAATGCTAATACAGGTTCTGCACCTCCGAATAAATGAAAATCTTTTAATAATCTTGTTAATTTTTTTCTCAGAATCTTGTAATGCAGCTGCCTCCCCAAGATTTCTCATTTCCTCTAAGGACGATTTTTTTAATGCAGCCCCAATAAAAAAATCAAGTTGAATTAGGTCTGGTGAACAGGGTGGCCATAAAATTGGCCCCAGACCTCATGTCCATCTGCATGTATCTCTGGCGTATTTGTAATGCAGCGGCTTGCACAAGATTGCATACCTCCTCTGAGAAGCTGATCGGCTTGCTGTATTCGATTTATTTAATGCACCTCTTATAAGAGAATTAATTTGGTAATAACCAGTACCAAAATATTTGATGTATTTTTAAAAGGCCAATTGAAGGGGTATAATTCAAAACAAACTCGAAAATGTAGCCGTTTTTTTGCACTTTGTTAAGATTTTTGGTAATGTTGCATTCCGCCCTAGAAGTTAAAAACTTGGATTTATCATTAGGACAACATTATAAACACATGCAATCAATCAAAAATCTACCATGTTCAACTCATAGTATTATTTTCACGTTTACTGTGCTAATTTTTAAAACTTTTGTTTTTGCTAAATTGCCTCTAGTATTGCACATTTTTACAAATAACTTGCTATTAATAAACTATACCATTTTGAAATCCGCATTCGACACGCATATTTTAAAAAAGTTGGCCACTTAGGTATTAATGCATTTTTTCATACCACAGATGATTTAACTTTTTCAAAAATTATTTTGCATCAAAAATCAAAGTTCAATAATTTTTTTCTCTAAGAATTCCAACAGTTATTATTATTTTTGTCTTCTTATGTTTTGGCACAAACAATATTAAATATTGCTACGAAAAATAAAGCGGTAGAATTCATTCACTCCTAGTCGTGGTATTCAAAAACGTAAAGTAACACAAAAAATAATGCACTGAACAAAAAAATGCACATATCTCTTCTTGTGGTTGGGATAGACTTTTTTTTATTAGATTTCAGGACGGTCATAAGGTCAACTAAGAGGCATTCCAAGGTTATCCATTATATACTGGACACCCTGTATAAGAAATGTTCCATCTTACATACATTTCATTTATATAATATATTTATTTATATAATATATGTAGGTACTATTTTTATATCTTCTTCTCATATTCGTTTTTAGATTCACATCCATGTCATTAAATTCTAATCTTGACAGAATTGTCCAATGGGGAATCAAAAACCGCGTAGAATTTAATGCTTCAAAAACGGAATGCTGTCTTCTGTTGTCAAAATGAAACACACCCCCATGCCGCTATCCATTAGCAGTACTTGCATTGAGGAAACTCAAAAGCTTTCCGTCCTCGGTATATGTATCACAGACCAACTTCTATGGAACGATCTTATATTCGAAGTCGCCAAAAATGCTGCTAAGAGCTTAGGCTTTCTTCGGTGGTGCAAGAAATTTGTCTCCCCTTCTCATCTGACTGTAATCTATAATAGCGCAGTCATTGGACGTTGACCCGGACAAAATTTTTTACAGGTATATTTTTTTAGTGTAAATGTTCAGAATAGTGTCCTTAATCAACTGTGAAAAGTCCCAAGCAATCCGCGTTGGCGTACGACCACAATCTTGAAAAAATTCAGTCATCTTGCACTCTTTGTTTGTGGCTATATCTCTGGAACTTGTTTTAGCTAGGTTATTAGTTTATTAATTCATTCAATGCCTATACACAGAAAGAATAAAATTCTTATAAAGGATGATGGGCAAAGGAGAATGCCCAAAAATATATGGGAGAAAAACCCAGAGTCGATTAAGCAAAGTCATACATGGTTTGAAAGGACATTAATTGTAGATAACAAATATGGAATCATTTTCTTAAAAAGTTATCCCAAGGAGTGGATATGACAATTTAAAATTTTTAAAAACACAGTGTTTCTTATAAAAAAGTAAAAAGTGGCACATATTCATATTGTGGTTGATTCATTAAATAGGTTCAACACATGTCACTAAAATCAGCAGCCACAACATGATTCTGTCTTCATTCATAAAATGGCGATTATTACCCATACTGTTACTCATCAGTTGCGAAAAAAAAGTCACCCACCTTAGCATGCCGCACAACAGTTTGAGGAAATTTTATGTGCGTAAGAAAATAGAACAACTTATAAATCATTCGTATACTGTAATACTAATGAATGAGTAATTAAGACCTACCTTTTCCTTACTATGTAACTTTAAGAATCCGAAATGAAAACGAAAACGGAAAAACTAAGAATTTTTCAACGGCAGTGGTAAAATTCCGAAACCTTTTGTTTTCACAGTTTATTGAAAAATTTTTTAATTGATTTCTTGGATAAGAGTAGGTACTTTAAATATATTGACGAGACTAGTAATGTTTGGTACATTACATAACAGTTAACACATTTTCGCATTAAAAGAATGCAACATTCAAGGCACATGTATTTCCTTCTTTAACTTCCTATACTGTTGCTACCTCAAATTCAAAAAAAAAATATCGTCTCCCACGCTTGTAACAATTTTTTTTCGAAACCTTGTATTTTTGATCATGCCTTATGAAAATCAGTTTTTTTTCGAAAAATAGTTTTTGAAGCCTTGTCTTAATAGAAACTTTGTCTTACGAAATTTTTGAGGATTACCATGTGCCGAGTAAATATGTGGGTATGTTTTTTAATCAATACCTTTAATTTTCTGTACTACCCCCACCAATGTTGTTTACATGAAAAAACACCTTGCTTTTAAAAATAAATAAATTATCCAGTCCCGGGGATAACTTTTAAAGAAAACAATTTAATATTTGATATCTACAGTCAATGCCCTTTTAAACCATATATTTTTTTTTTTTATCGACTCTGGGTTGTTTTTGAGCACTCTCCTTTGTATGAAATCTGGTCGTTAGACCAACACTATTTAAATTGGTATCAAATGAAAGATGATATTGAGCTTCTTACATAAGTGCAATATTTTCAAAATCGTACTTGGGAAATTCGAGATATTTGAGCTTGAAGTTGGCGATTGCAAACACCATATTTCAGTTTTTTTCGAAATAACTGTTCATAACTTTTAATATAGAAGACGTACGAAAATTACTTTAGTGTCAAAAAAAGGCAGTTGTCTCATTTTTCAAATATTAATAAAGTTAGCAAGATACGTTTTATAAACTTTGAGATATTAAGTTTTAAAGTCTTGAATAAAAACTTTTTTAGCACTGGCTTTACACACCAATATCTTAAAAACTTCAGTGGTGACGTATACTTTTTTCAACACCACCAAAAACTTATTTTTGAAACCTTTAATTAAATATGTAACAAAGTGTCCATTACTCAATAAATACCTGCTTATAAATAAAAATTGTTCAAAAGACACCTTATAATGCTTATAGACCGTACAAAGTAGATTCCAAGTTAAAAACCAAAATAATTATACAGTCTAAGGACTAGTATCAACGTATAATTTCACTCTACATACATTTTAAGCTACCTAATTAATTTAAATTAATTTAATACAAATAAACTCTGGTTCGGCCGATTAAGTCATTATTTATTTTAAAATCTAAAAACAAAATATGTACCGCACCGGAGTGTATATGGTTTAAGTTTTTATGTTTGATGAGAATAAATAATATCGCTATGACCAAATAAGGTATGCACCAAGTGCCTCCGCCACCAAGGTCCGCTGCCGAGCGGGCGCCGCAAGTCTTTTAGCCATTATTCACTAATATAACTTGTTGTTTGCCCGATGCGTTATATGTGTTTCGATATCGTTAGTTATTTTGTAGTGCAATCATATCTTATATGGTTTGGAGAAATATTTATGGCCATCAAAAATAAAAACTTAAACCATTAACTGCGGTTCGGTAGATGTTTTTTTTAGTTTTTAAAATTAATAATGACTTAATGGACCGAACCAGAGTGTATTTATATTTAATTAATTAATTAATTTAAATTAATTAGGTAGATTAAAATGTAGAATGAAATTATACGTCAATACCAGTCCTCAGACTGTATAATTCGTTTATTTTTACCATTGAATCTACTTTTCTTGGTCTATAAGCATAATAACGTGTCTTTTGAAGCAATTTTTGATTATAAGCAGGTATTTATTGAGGAAAGGACACTTTCTGATATAATAAATTAAAGGTTGCGAAAATTGATTATCGATGGTGCTTAAAAAAGTATATGTCACGCCTGAATTTTTTAAGATATTGGTGTATGTAAATTACATATTTACATGCCAAGTGAACAATTTTCGTAATTTTTAAAATCACTACCAAAGTTGCTTAGAATAAGATATAAATATCATAACTACATTTTATGATAGCTAAGGGTTCCAAGTACGTGAACAAAACTCAATGCCACCTTAAGTGTCCGACTTTGACCACAGCAATGATGCAAACATTGCTTGTTGCACTTAGTTAACATCATGTTTGTTGCCAAAACTGTTTGACCTATTTAGATGAAATTTTTGAATTTCGTCTTGTTATAATCTAGACTGTTTGATTCTTAATTTTTAGCAGAATTGGACAATTTTTTACCTATTTTTTGAGTGCTTCAAAATAACTTAGTTTTTCAGATTTTTTTTTAATTCATAGTTAGATAGCAAACACAAATAAAACATGCATGAATTTTTAACTGATGTGGTCTTGTAGAAAATTTTATAACAAACAATTTTATGTTATACGGTTTTTTCCTAAGTTGCATATTTCCAAAGTTACAAAGGAAAATGTCGGAAAAATTGAGTGATTTTAGCGTTTATTTTCGCTGTTACATTTTTCCTGCAGCGACCACAGGTTTTTTCAAAGTTGCAAACTTGGCTATAGACTACTCTAGCATGCCCCAACAACAAATCCAAAATGCAGAACTACATCGCGCTTTGCGAATTCAGCACTTTATTTTTTGTTATTATTTACTGGACAATAATATTCATATAAAATTCATATAATAAATAAAATGAAAATAAAAACAAAAAATAATATAATATAAAGAGACTTAAGACTCAACTTAAAGATTCATTGGGGTGACCTGTATTACAAATAAACAAGTTCAAAAAATTAATATAAAAGATTTATGTAAAAAGATTAGAGACGATTTTGGTTGTGAAAGTAGGTTCTAAGCTCTCGATGAAATTGTGTTTCGTCACCGATTCTTCTTACTTGCCTTGGTAGGAGATTCCACAGACGAACGTCGGTGACAAAAAATTTTCGCTCAGAGGTTAGACAGGAATACCGCGGGTGTATGAGCATTCGGGATCTATTTGATTAGCACAATCTAATCCAACTTGTTGTACTAGCAAGACCATTCAAGTGACTAATTACGGTCTTACATAGCCAAAATCAGGGAAGTAAATACAAATTGGTTACACGTATTCCATGGCTACTTTTTGAATTAAATGAATTTAATAGACTTAATTGCAGTGCAAATTCGAAAAAAATTACCTATTTCCCATAAATATTTATTATAAGGCTGGCATTTTGTGAACATGTTGAGAAAAGTACTAACAATCATTATGTGTAAGCTATAAAAAAATCCCTGTTGGAGTTAGACCACCATTTGAAAAAAAGTACCATAATCTGTATTTTTCGGTTTTTGGCTATATCTGGGTATCTTATTGTCCTAGAAAGACTCTTCAAGCGTAAAATGACCAGGCTTCGACTTCAAAATCAGCGAAGCACACACAAAATTAGTAATAGGTGTTTTATGGATAAACTGTTGTGAATGAAACTACACTACAACAGAGTAAATAATTTATGTGCGAATTCGAAAAAAAATTACCCATGTCCCAGAATTATTTATTAAAAAGCTGAAATTTAGTGGACATTTTCAGAACAGTACCAAAAATCATATGCGTTCAGTTTCCAAAAAAAAAAAAAACAAATATGCAAATGCCAGCAGTAGTTTTTTAAGTGTATTATTTATAACAATGAAATAAAGGATTTTTAGAACAGGTTATTATTAAAAAAAAAAAAGAAACAGAAAAACATACAACATTGGTCTAAAGAAGACAAACTTATTTATAAAGTTCTAAAAGAAATATCGTGATACAAATTTTAAAATTTGTTCAGCAGCTTCGGTTGCTGTTTTTTTTTTTTTTATTTAGCGCGCAATAAAAGGGTTGTGAATACCCTTAAAGTGATAAACACAGCACGAGCGCGTAGGTAGGTTGGAGATGATTTGTAAGGAGAACCGATGTACATTGGTTTTGAATGTCTGTAGATCACAATGGAAGGGGAAGATAGAGCTGGGTAGAGCATTCCACATTCGTGTAGTTCGACTAAAGAAAGAATCTCTGTACTTAACAGTACGTCCGAAGTTGGGCTTAAGGGTAAACTGATGGGCATTCCTAGAAGCGCGAGTATTACGGTTGAATTGTTTAAGGGGAGGACTGCAACTGGCTATTTCACTAGAGCAATGTTTGTTAAAATAACGGTAAAATAACGAAAGGCATGAAACATTTCGACGGTGCTCCAGAGATGTAAACGTTTCCGTTATAGTTCTTTCACCTATCATTTTAAGAGCTCTCTTTTGAATTCTATCCAATAGACTCAAGTGGGTTATTGGAGCACCTGCCCAAATATGAGAGTTGTACTCAAGTTTTGGACGAATAAAAGCTTTGTAGATCACAGCCAGATCAGAGGGAGATTCTTGCATCGACGGAGAAAACCTAAACACCTAGCAGCATTTTTGGCGATGTCAAATATGTGGTCGTTCCACAAAAGGTGGTATTTGACACACATACCGAGGACTAAAAGATGTTCAGTTTCCTCTATGCAAGTGCCGCTCACGGATAGCAGCATTGGGGTGGGTTCCGCTTTAACGACAGGAGACAGCATTGAGTTTTAGAAGCATTGAATTCTACACGGTTTTTTATTCCCCACTGGACTATACTGTCAAGATCAGAATTAAATGAGCTTATCATACGCTGCCGTTCAAGTTCCACATCCGAAGGACGTGGATGTGAATCAAGAAACGAATATGAAAAGCTGAGGGTACTTTCGTCAGCAAAACAGTTTAATGGATTAGAAGTTTCAGATAAGAGATCGTTTATGAATATTAGGAAGAGGGTTGGAGACAAAACGGAGCCCTGGGCACACCAGCATTTATTTTGTGGATTTCAGACTTGAAACCGTCCAATACAACTTGTATTGAGCGGTCCGAAAGGTAATTTCTAATCCAACGAAGAAAAGATTCATCGATACCAAATGCACGCATTTTCGATAAGAGAGCTTGATGCCAAACTCTATCAAATGCTTTTGAAATATCAAGCGCAATAATCTTACTTTCTCCAAAACCATCAGATCACCAGTGGACCTGTTGCTACGAAAGCCGTACTGCCAGTCATTAAGAAGCTTTCGTTCTTCGAGATATTTCTTTAGCTGAAAATTAATCAGCGTTTCCATGAGCTTGGAAAGAAGGGACGTAAGCGCAATTGATCCATTGTTGGAGGGGGGAGAAGACACGCCTTTTTTAGGGACAGGCTGTAAAATGCTGTTTTCAATCCACTCGGAAAGAGTACAGTAGAGTAGGAAAGATGAAAAAGCTTACGCAGTGGTTTTGCCAGCGTTGAAGAACACCTCTTCAGAACATTGGGAGGGATACTATCCGGGCCAGCGGGTTTGTGAACGCCGAGATCTTTTAGAACTCTAGCAACTGCACGAGTGCGAAAGAAGATATGTCCCATAAAACCATTTGCGCTCTCAAGTACAGGAGGAGTCATATCACTTTCTGGCAGCGTTGAATTAACAGCAAACTGTGCTGCAAGCAAATTGGCTTTATCTAGTGAGCTGGCGAAAGGAGTATCGTTGAAGACGAGCGTTGGAACCGAGTACGAGGTGGTGTTTCGTACGTTTTTTACAAATGACCAAAAATTGTAGTATTTTTTGCCGTAACTTTTTATCATGTAAAAATTTGGTTCGTCGAATATAAACGTTACAGGTCTTTCTAGCTTGTTGAAACTTTTTCCGGTTTTCCTCAGTAGGGTTGGCTTTATAACAACGGAAGCTTACTTCTCTGATCCTGATAACCTCTTTACAGCTCAAATCAAACCATGAGTTTTCTTTGGGTTTGATAGATTTTACCCTATTCGGGATAGAATTTCTCATTTCACAAAGAATTAAATTTGTGATCATATCTGTACTGGCATCTACGTCACTATCGAGGAAGCATAGTGACCAGTTAAAGCTCCTGAAAAAATCATTGAGACCGTCCCAGTTGGCTTTCTCATATTGCCAAACGGTTCTTTTGGGAGTTTTTTCTCTAACTGGATTTTTTTTGGCATGAGAAATTTGCAGATATAACACAATGGTCTAATGTGCCTAGAGGCGATAATATACTCATAGTGTATTTATCAGGGTTAGAGGTAAGGAACAAGTCTGGAGTGTTAGCGGATTGACCTGCAACGTCAGGAATCCGAGTAGGCTCGTCAGCAAGCTGAGTTAAGTTGTTTAACTCATCAAAAATCTCGGCGTTCCTTCCTCCGTGTGTTGTCTTACCCGAATAGCGTAGCCACGAAGAATTATGTACATTGAAATGGCCCGTAACAACGATTTCTCTGTGCGGAAAATGGGAAATAATTCTCTGTATGGAGTCGGGTAGTGCATCGAGTTCATTGGAAGTCGAATTACTATCCAAACTAGGACTACGATAAATAAAACAAGTATGGATGATGCGCTTATGGACGGTGAATTTAAACCACATGAAATTAAAGTTTGTATTCAAACAAGAACCATATTGTGGTTGAAGCTGATAAACAACATCGTTTCGAACATACACGGCGAGACCATGATGAGAAAAAAAATAAAGGCACTAAGCTATAACCATGTAGGCTGAATTCCGAGTGATAGGTATTTTCCCCTACCTGGGTTTCACTAAGTGCCAAAACAGCTGGACTGTTTTTCACAGTATGGACATATGAAGCAAGAAACCCTTTTCGTCCTTTATACGTTAGTCGGGTTTGGTGATGATCACACAATCCTTCTCATCAACTTCAAAGTACATAGAGATGGATGATGGTGATTCATCTTTAGTGCTAGTCCTTACGGGTGTCGGTAAAACAAGTCTTACCAGCTTTAGCTCCGGCAATAATTCCAGCATTGGAAACCGCCACAAGTTGCCTAAGTCCCCGAATGTTGCTGTAGTCAACCCTAAATTCAACCCCCCCCCCCCCCATTACGAAAAAACAGACACAAGAAACCAAATCAGACAGTTATATATGCTGTTATCAATTTTGGGCCTCGTTATCTGGAAATAATAACGGAACAATGCTACACCTTATTACCGCAAAACATGTTTTACAATCATTACCTTCGTATCTAGCAGTATCTTCACCGTTGTCTTCGTCGATGAACTCTGGTCGATTAGCACACCCATGACCGGCGCAATAACCACACATTGCCGTGCAGCTAAGACCACTTTGTCGGCAAGCACAATTAGGCTCGCATCCACATTTGCAGTTGCATGATATTATTTTAATAATATCCGCTGGAGCTGGATCAACCGTAGAAGGGACTGGTATTAAGCGTCCATTTTTTAACGCCCATCCCCACATCGTCGCGGGTCGTACCTAAAAAGTCAGAATCTGACTTATAACAAGCACTAAATTTCAGAGACTTTGATTCCTACCTGATGATATACTTTCAACGAGTGTTGCTCCGCTGCAGAGGATGTTGGTGGAAGACTTGCCAAATCAAATTGTGATTTATTCGACTGCTTGGCAACAGTTCGCATATGCAATTTATATCGTTCGATGTCTAATGAGCTACTTATACATAGATCATCCATATAGCGAAAGCAGAAAAGCCTCTCCTGCCACTGCGATTTCTGCATGCGTGGCATCTGGCTTGTTGAAAATGGCAACTCTATCGCGCATCTCTTCATTTGCTTGGAGCTTTTTAAAAGATCTTACTTTTCCTTTCCGATAGGGAGCAGACGTGGTGTCACAACCTGTCATTGCGGTGAAAAAAAGAAGAGATGGGAGAAGCTGTCCAAGCCCGGACTTCAATTTTACACAGTTAAAGATCTTACTGACCCCATTCTTTTTTCCTGGCATAAAAACGCAGATGTCACCATGATCATCAGGAATAGAAGCAATTAGAACGAGCAGATCAGTATCTTCCCCCACAATGACAGAGCTTACTCCTGTTTTCTTTGAACTTTCGTAAGATGTTGATACAATCAAAACATCCGCATTTCACACGGTTAAAGCAGTTTCATTCAAAACAGTTTAGCCAAAAAACACCTTTTACTAATTTTGTGTGTGCTTCGCTGATTTTGGAGTCGAATCCTGGCTATTTAACGTTTGAATGGTTTTTCTATGACATTAAGATACCCAGATATACCCAAAACCCAAAAAATACAGATTATGGTACTTTTTTAAATGGTGGTCTAACCCCAACAGGCATTTTTTGGTATAGCTTACACATAATGATTGTTGGTACTGTTCTGAACATGTTCAGAAAATGTTCAGAAAAATAATAAATATTTATGGGACATGATTAATTTTTTCGAATTTGCACTGCAATTTAGTCTGTTAAATACATTTAATTCAAAACAGTAGCCATGCAATGCCTGTAACTAATTTGTATTTACTTTCCTGATTTTGGCTTTCTAAACCTGTGAATTTGTCACTTGAATGGTCTTTCTAGGGCAACAAGTTATAAAGATATAGCCACAAACAAAGAGTGCAAGATGGCTGCATTTTTTCAAGATTGTGGTCGTACGCCAACGCGGATCGCTTGTGACTTTTCACAGTTGATTAAGGACGCTGTCCTGAAAGTTTTCACTAAAAAATATATTTTGTCTAATTTGACTGGGCATAAAGCATTTATCAGTCCGAAACTTGAGTACAATTCTCATATGAATGAAAATGATAGGTGACAGAAATATAACAGAAACATTTGTATCCCTCGAACACCGCCGCAATGTTTCTTGTCTACCATTATTTTACCGTTACTTTTATAAACATTGTTCTCGTGAAATAGCCAGCTGCATTCCTCCCCTAAAACTAAAACAATTCAACCGTAATACTCGTTCTTCTAGAAATGCACATCCGTTTACCCTCGAGCCCAACTTCGGACGCACTGTCAAGAGATTCTTTTTCTATAAGGACTACCCGAATGTGGAATGCTTTACCCGGTTCTATCTTTCCCGACCATTTTAATATTTAGAGGTTCAAAACCAATGTGCATCGGTATATCCTCTTAAATCCTTCCCTATTTTCCAAACGCTCGCACTGCGTTCAAACATTTTAAGGGCAGCCAAAATCCCTTCAGTGCGCATTCAATTAAAAAAAAAAAAAACTAAAACAACGAACAGCGAACGTTTAGGGTGCTTTTTTCCAGCCCATTTCTTTTTCTTACGGCATTTAGAGACTTTGATAATGCGTGCTCAGTCGAGGACCATATAGAAATGAAATAAAGAAAATGAAAATGTAAGTATAAAATTGCACACTATCCATTTTAGCCGAGCTAAGTAGGCTATTTTGCTCGTTTAGATTCTAGGCCAACGAATTGCAGTAAATTAGTAAGAAATACTTCATACTTATATGCAATAACTGCTTTCTCCAAAATTCATTGTTTTTTATAGAGGTGTTTGTCCACAAATTTTTAATAAAATAATTATATTGCGTCTTCTTTTGGAGATGGCTAGAGATAGTTTGATCTGTCAAATTTCAAATAAAAGCTTCAAGTTGCTAACATTTCGTAAATGTCGGTATGAAGATAAACTAAAGAATTTAGTTCACAAAGCCTTCTACATAATTCTGTCCAATTTACGATTTATAGCGAGACAAAGCCATTTTACTTTGGTGGGCCATTTAAGGCATCCTTCCCCTAGCTGCTTCTGGGGTGTTTAAAGTCAATGATTTCATCATTTATCAGTAGGTATATTCAACTGTATTGCTCATTGCTATTTGCAAAACTCTTTGTTTTGCTCCAGGTCATCTTCAAACCTTTACAATCGATCCTTGTGCCACTATTCAATTTTTTTCGTGGACACTGTCAAAAACACCATTTGACCTCACCATTAACATTTTGCCCAACAAATTTATTCATCCCTTGCGGCTTCATAATTTGCCAACCATTTACCTAATGTGTTGCTCATACACCCAAATATACACACTAACATACTTCAAAAGCATAAACCTGATGGAGCTCAACAAATATTATTGTCATCATAATCATCTTGTCAACTTTCGTCGTTTGATCACAACCTGTAGGTATATCCACCTGTCCCCGTCCACAATTCCTCATTTTTTTAAGATAAAAGTTGTTGAATTCTTAAAAATCAACAAATAGCCAGCGGTCCTGGATCTTTCTCTGTGAAAACAAAACACAAACAAACAAAATCTCGTAAGTCCATGCACACTATCGCGCCGTGCACGAAGTTTTGTTTCCCGGTCGTCTTGAAAATAAAATCACAAAAATTATGTTCATGTCGGTGAGTTTTATGATGATTCGTGAAAAATCATCTCTTTTTACCCGGAAAAAGGTAAGGGGAGTGATACCAGCGAAAAGGTACTC